>NESQ01000323.1:0-110449 GCA_003070745.1 Tuber borchii | reverse complement strand
GGGGGCAATGGGGGCAATGAGGGCAATGCCTAGGGTTTGTTTGCGCCGGACAGCGTCTTCTTTGGGCTTTTGGGTGGTTTTTTCTTTTGTTTCACTAGCTTTCTTAGGTTTTGCTTTGATTTCTCTCCATGGGTTCGGCGCCGGGGGGGGGTTGGGGCTTGTTTGTGCTGGGTAGTGTCTTCTTGGGTCTTTCGGGAGGGCTCTCTTTGGTTTCACGGGTTTTTTCTTACTTTGTTTTGCTCTCGTTTCTATTTATTTGTTGGGTTTTCTGGGACTCGTTTTGTGCCGAGCTGGGTCTTCTTTAAGCCTTTGGGTAATTGTTCTTTGGTTTTACGGGCTTTGCTTCTTTGCTTCTGCTTTGCTTCTATCTATTAATCATTGTCTTAATCCTGTTTGCGCTGTCATCCGGCTTTCCTATATTTTACCCGGCAGTCTTAGATTTTAATGTTTTTAGCAGTCTTTTTATTTTTAGAATTAGTTGAATGCATTAGAAAGCTTTTCTGGAACGCTAAACGTCCCTTTTATCCTTTACCCTATCCTAGTATGTATAATCCAATCTTTTGAAATGATAAGTTATGTTCATCCAAGCCCCACATATCAAATCCTGTCCCGGCAATCCCGAATAGACAATCTCTATTCAGCTCAGAACCATCCATGCACGTTGCCTTTGAGAAATTCGGAGGCCAAATGGCTCTAGGATAGTCCGAACCCATGCCAATGATTCTCACGGACCTTGCGTCATAGCTAGGAGTCCGTGTAGTAACAATAACATAAAGCTTGTTCGTCCCCAATACGACGCTGTTCGTCCCCAATACGACGCCGTTCGTCCCCAATACGACGCCGTGTGTCTAATTCCTGTCAGAGCTTTTTTCTCTACATCTAATTCCTTTTTCTCCTCTAGTTCTTTCATATAAACGTGCAATCATGAATGAAAATATGAGCAGAGGTCAGTCACGCCTTCTGGAGGCCAATGTGAGCTCTCCCAAAACTTAAATATCCCATTCTTGACCAGAGTAGTAGGACTAGCCCCCCGAGCCCAGGCATCATCGTCGAGACCTCCAGTAGCCTTCACGGATATTTCAACGCCAGCACTGGAAACACAACGACAAGTTGATTTTAAGGAAGAGCAACCTACAGATGTTGACGATGATGACATTCCTCCTAGACGTCGCCGATGGGACGAACAAAGTCCTATTGAACCACTTCCGCAGCCACTTCCATGGAGAGTCAGGAGCTGGTTAAGATATGTAAGTAAATCTAATAATTTTTTCAATTGACATGCTTATAACAAAGAGTACGGAGGATACCCCAACGCCGGTGCTAAATGGCCCTTCACATGGGGTTCTAAATGGCCCTTCGCAGAGGGTTCTAAATGGCTCTTTGCAGGGGCTTACATCACAAGAGCAGGCAGCACAATTACATTCCGGTCATCTCAGAGACGATTCATCACAATTCTCATCCTATATTCCTGATATGCCTGAAGAGGAAGAAATTATGCCGTCCCATTCACGACGTAGTATAGCTGATCCAGACTTTCCAGAGTCTAATATCGGGACCCCTATCACACTATCAGCAAAAAGCATTACATTGCAGGGTGAGGCGAGGATAATCTTTGAGAACGCTGCAAATATGGTCCGGTATCATACGTGGTTTGTTAATCCCTTTGTAAAGCCTGCCGAAAACGATACTCTTCTGGAAGGTTATTGGGTAAAGGCAGCTAGAAAGTTAAGTTGGGCAAATAGGGTAATGGAAGGGCGGGCAATGACTTTTGTAAGTCCTTTAATTGACGAAGAACGTACTATTGGAGACTGATCACGGCTAATTAGATACATTTAGTTGAAATCGAGGCAGTCTAGCGCCAGGTCACATCTAGTTTCAGAGAGCAAGAACATGATTGAAGACCTGTATGACTTCTCGCAAAAAGCACCGGCCGAAATAACGGCCCGAGTTGGCTATTTGCTCGAAAATGATCGGTTTACATGCCACCCAAGTAAACATCAAGTAAGTAAACTCAGATCGTCCACGGTGAGACGAGATAAGGCTTACCCAGACAGGACTGTGGTTGGCGCTTTTTTGCGCCATAGATAGCAAAACTCTTGTTTCATAAGTGGTACCGGGGTTCAAGAATGTGAGGAAGGACCGATAAATTATTTCTTAATAGTACTAATGACATCCGGATATGCCTTACCACGGCATGTCTGTATCATATTCTGAAGGCTTGGAGTTCCAGATCGTTTGTTCAACCTCTAGATTTTTCCGCTCTGACAGCACAAAGTTAGTATTGACTCATTTAAAGGTTTAAATCCGCCGTTGTAAAGCCTATCGTACTCACTAGATCATTTAGATCTCTATCTTCGACAGCGTGCTACCTGGCAAAGAATGCCGCCAGGAGTGCAAGATAAACTCGTTGAAGATACAAAAAAACAAATTAAGAAAATGCTACGGGAGGGCGGATTGATACCGGATCAGGAGTCTCATGCCCCACTAGAGGACAGAGAAGCCGCAGGATATTTGGATTTGCAGATTTCAGGCAATGAGGAGAGCGAGGTGGAGGACGATCATTCCCATCCCAAAGCGGGGGAGGCAGTTGAGGCTCCCGAAGAGGAGTTCAATGGGGATGCGTAACATCCTATTTGGGACTAATGTAGATTTAAATAAAATAAACAAATAAAAGAGGTTATTATTATTATTATTATTATTATTTTGAGTATGCCACTTAGAGTTAGAGTTCAACCCAGTTTGTGAAAAAAGGCATCAGGGGAAAGTCACTTGGGGCCAAGGGAAAGTCCCAAAGAGCTATGAAGAAGGCAGGAAGGCGAGAACAGTGAAGGAATAAGCCAGCATAAGGCCACGTATCATTAAATAATGGACGGTCCTCGTCGCAAAAGCGACGAATAGCCTCCACTTAGATATTGTATACATGGAGAAATTATTGGGGCTGGATTAGGTCATGGGGCAATGGCAAGGAGGAAGGGGAGAAATAAGCGAGAATTAGGAAAGCAGAAGAACTACGGGGAACGGTACATTGCGGACATTCGGAGTTGCGAAGAGTTTGTCAATAGGAAATTCAGAACAGGATGTTTGGATCAACAAGGGAACAAGGCGTGGTGCGAGAGGTAATGCTGGATAAACTATAGGGGAAAGGTCAAAGGTGGAATGGACCGGACAACGGCGTGTTTGGGCTGTTGGGAAGTATGATTGAGTCGTGGGGCAGAAATCTATAACGGATCAATTCCTGGCGTGAGAGGTAATACCGGATAAACTAAAGTAGAAGAGTCAAGCGCGAATGGACCGTGCAATAGCTCAAAGAGGACGAAGTGCATCCAGAAAACATTGTATGACAACGAAATTACCGACGCAAAAAAAAATGCCCCGTACCCCCAGATTTATTCTGGAGTTATGGGGTATGGACGAGAGATACAACAACTTGAGTTTTATAATTTGGCCCCCCATACCCCCTATCCCTCATGAGGTATGGGGGTCAAATGTGAACTTTTGCTGATGTACTCCATCAACCCCATTGACCCTCTCAGCAGGAACAATGTCCCTGAATCCCCTTTAGCCATACTCCTCAGGTAGAATCATGGAAACCTCATCCGCTGTTGGGAGATTTTCACGACGTGAATCAGCCCTTGCCTCTACAATAAGACTCAGCTGAGGATCCAGAATGATCCTAAAGTCCTGTTTCCTTCCTGCGATCTGTGCAAATCTCTCATTGGCTGTGAGGTACACATTGATCCGAGGGCAATGCTGTTGTAACATGAGTGTAAGGAAGTGAATCAGATTGGCATCCAATTCCGGATTCCTCCCAGACCGTGCCTGCACTGCAAACATAGGATCATATAGATACATCTGTGAACACAGAGTATTCTTTCCCGGTTGTGCAGCCAAAGGACCCTGCCCATGATATATTGCTCCATGGACCTGGAACAACTGAAAGCCACCTCCAATCGCACTGGGATGATTATCCATATTATACTGGACAGAGGTGAAGGCAAACAGGCTATTCCATCTACGCAGATCTCCTCTGAATTGCCTTGACTGAGTATCTTGTCCCCTCAGCAAGGTGTTCAGAGGCTCTGGTAGTGGTCTCATGCACTCAATCTGGGCATCACCACGCTTGCAGCATGATTCAAATCTTGCCGATACCAAGATCCCATCTCTCTTGCTTCTCTCTGCAGACCAGTGGAGAGCCTTGCAGGTGCCACATTGGACCTCTATCCTGCCGAGGTTATGGGCCTTCCATCTTGCTCAATTTTCCACAAAGGCCAAGTGTACAGAGGGAGCAAGTACTTGACCTTCAATGATTTGAGCATTAGGGGTAGACACAAATGGTACAATACTCATTTCCACTGCCTCCCCCCTGACACCATGTTGAGCATCCTATAATCCATTGCAATTTAATTAGTATTATTCTTGTAAATAATATCAGACATCTTGTAAAAGGTTGGAAACTTACCAGACAATCGCGACAGGAAAGTCTGCGATTTCCAGAGAGATCCAGATCGAAATTCTCAATAGCTCTCAGGTGCTGACACAACCTACACCTTTGTAATTTGATATGTACCGCATCATGGATAACTGGTTCCACATTAGCACGTTGGGGGAGTGGGAGTACTTGCCTGAGCGCATTCCGTCTTCTCTCCTACTCATAATATTCAGAGAATTAGTCATAAGGTAGCAAATAACAGATTAAGAATTATAGGTTGGAGATCTTATCAAGCAAGTCCTGCAAGACATTTTCAAGATTCCTGTTCTCAGGCGATCAAAATCCTCCTCTGGCTTGTCCACACAATACTGGCCACACCGTTGCATTCGTATGATATCTTCCTAGAGCTATTAGCTGTCTGGCGTAATTTGCCAGAGAACAAAGTGGGGAAATAGGTGGTAGGTATGGGGTCAAAAGGGAATAAATATTTTGAATAAAGGGGTGAGTGTAGATAAATTATAAAGGGGGAAATAAAAGAAGAAGAGATGGATAGATGGTGGATAGGGGAAGGAAAGGAAAGAGATAAAGACAGACTGAAAGCAATAAAAGGAGAAACAATACTGAGCATGTTCAGGTAGGGTAATCCTTGACCAGTGTGATGAAAGATGCAGGCAGTATACATATCATCACGGAGACTGATATCAATAGATTAGATGGTATTCTTGGATCAGGAGGAGATATGACCACCTGGTACATATTAGATTTTTTTTTTACTGATGCCACCCGCTCACAGCGCAATCGCCTTCTGGCAGTGAATTCTTCCCTCTCTTCTATTAGTCCAATTAGTTCAAGGACTCTTTCACCCGCTCCCATTCTCCACCTAGTCTCCAGAAGTAGTATAACCTTAGAAAGAACACTGATCAGCAGTTCACTGCGCTCAAAAGTGCGTAGTTTGCGCAACCATGCAGCTTGGACATTTAGGCGCATTGCAGAAGAAATCGGTATCGCAGTTAGCACCATATTTTCGATTTGCCAGGCCCCTACTACCCCTCACAAAGTTAGGCTTGGCCAACCGAGGATTCTTACCACTCCTATTCGGAAGAGATTGATTGACTTTGCAACGGCAAGTCAGAAGAATCGGCGTCTACCCCTTCGAGAAGTTGCCAAGCTGGCTGGTGTAAATACTTGTGCTGAAGTTCTTTGCACTGCATTTGCGACCGAAGGTTACCACAGGCGGGTTGCTCAGGCATGTCCATTTCTCTCTATCAAAGCTAAGGAAAAGAGACTTGATTGGGCTCAGAATTATGCAGACTGGACTCGTGCTGATTGGCATAAGGTTTCCCCTTCCTTTATTTTATTAGTACCTATAGTGAGTAAAATAATTTGGTTGTCAAGAAGTATCTCTACACAGAAAATTTGCTGTACTACTACATCTTGGCAACCGGAGTATTTTGCTTACCACAACTATCTAAGTGTGGGTAATATTAATTAAAGGTCTTTTAGGTGATTTGAAGTGACGAGTCAGCTTTTAATGTTGGTGGACTCTCTTCTAATAAACAAGTATGGGTCACTCGGCAGGCTGGTGAGGAGGATCTGGAGGATTGTTTAGTAACCAAATTCAAAAAACTAGAAACAGTGATCGTTTGGACCTGTTTTAAAGGGCGGCAAAAAGGGCCACTAATTTTCTGGGATAAGGAGCAGTGAGGTAAGATTATTAAGACTACCTCTTTCACTTCTCATATTGTTCCGCACTTTCACCAATTTTGGCAGGAGCAATCACAGCTTCAGCTAGATTATGTCTACCTTCAGCAAGATAGTGCAAGCCCCCATCAAGCAGCACATACCCAGAATCACTTTCATACTCTCGGCATCTGGGGATATTTCATCGATTGGCCCCCCTCCTCCCCCGATTGTAGCCCAATAGAAAATATTTGGCGAACTCTAAAACAACAAATTCGCCACCGCAACCCCTTCCCTACTACTAACATCAGCAAAAAAAAAAGTTTGTCTTTTGTGCTTCACGGTGAGCCATGTCATTGAGTTTTACGTTTTGGCTAATCGCAAGTGACCCTGGTTAATCATGATGCTTCCAATTGTGTCCCCTAATGATCAGATACAAATTGTAACAATCCTCTTCCCTTCGGGCAATACTTGCAGCAGGTAACCTCCTTTTTGATAGTGGTCGCACTATCTTCGGTACGTACGAATAGTAACCGCTGAGTATACAGACTCCGGTTTCGTACAGTATATCGCTAAGCTCGTGAGAGACACTATAGTCTTGGCCCGGTATTGCAAGATAGAGATAAAAGTATATTGTAGGAAAATAACTTAGATGATTGCGTGAAGAACTCTAAACCAAGAGGCCGTAAGGGCTCTCTTTTATAACCGTTCTTCCCGCCACTCATGACTTATCCTTCACATCACGCGCCCCTATGACTTATATGTGAGTCATAGTGTGAAATCCATCAGCTGACTCGTACGAGTCACTGCGCAATAACAACTAACCAATCAAAATATAATAAACCCATCATGTGTGCAATGCGCATCACAAGTGTAAAACCCATGACTCATAACTATGAGTCATGTGCGAAAGTCATAATCATATGACCACAATCGTGAGTCATGTTAAAACAATAAATCAATTATAACAAAGGAATGACATACTATCGCGTAGTCATGTGAAATACTAAACCCTATGACTTATAAGTATAAGTCATGTGAAAACCTCTTCCTTCTAGTCACCGTTTGTGATATTAGCTCCCTCTCCCCCTAGCATCGGTCCCTCGATGCTTAAAGTCCTAAATCTGTCACCCGACTTCCCAAACGTCTCGCCTCTCTCCTCATCCTCCGAATAGTATCTTCCGAGTCTCTCCACCTCTTGCGTACTACCTCCATGGTGAGGTTGCCGACCTCTAGGGCTCGTTGTTCTTCTGATATTTTGTGTTGTTGATCTTTCGATCAACAATCGTTGGTCCTTCAATCGTTCTTGGAGGCGATCCCGTTCTTCTAGCAGTTCGTCAATCTACCTTCGTAGACTTTCCGGGTCCGGAGCTGTAGTTGTTTCTGAATTTTCACTCCCCTCCCCAGCCAACCGTGTCCTCACAGTTTCTCTTGCTTTTCTTGTTTTTTCGTCCCTTTTTGTAAGGGGTTCCTTTCTGCCTTCTGAACTCGGGTAGTAGTCGGCTTTGATTTTCTCATTCTTATGAGACCGGCAATCGTTTCGAAAATATTGTTCTCAATGCATCTTCTTGTGTTCTTCGTTCGAGATTCGTCCTTTCCGTTTTGGTTCTTGTGGGTACCACCCTTGTCCTTGTTTCTCGCTAAGGTGCACGAAGCACCCATCGTCGTAGCATGCCGTCCATGATAGTCTATTGTGTTTTGTCGTTTCAATGGCCTTTGCTTGTCTTTCGTCCAGTTCTTGTTCTGTTGGCATGTTGTAGCCCGGGCTAGTAGGCGGAAATGGCCCTGGGCTGGACTCGTTGTCTCCCCAGCCTTGGTCGGGTTTGAGTTCGATTTTGAGTTCTACCCAGTCTTGGCTTACCTGGGTATCTTTGGTGGAATTGCTGGACTGCATGTTGGGCGTTGGTAAAGTTTTCCGAAGGGTACCAGACTTTGTCGTGTTCTGGTGAGTATCCTTTCCACTTAGCTCGATATTGGAGCTTTCCGTACTGGAGTCGAGAGTCGATGATTTCGTCGAGTTGGTATTCTGGTTCGCCTTCGATTACGATAGGCGGAGGAGATTCTTGAATTTGTGAGGGAAATTGGTTGTCTTGGTAAGGTTCGAGGAGTGAGATGTGGAATGTGTTGTGTATTGTCATTGATGGTGGTAGGTCCAACTTATAAGCGCTTGTTCAATCTTTGCCAAGACTTTGAATGGTCCAATTTTCTTATAGTCCAGTTTCTTCGATGGTCTCGTGGTCCTGATATTTCGTGGTAGTAACCACACCATATCTCCTGATTGTAGGTTCGGATCTGGTTTTCGGTGTTGATCATAATATTCTTTTTGTGTAATTGTGCTGCAACCATTTCGTCTCATAATGACTCATGTATTTGAGTTATTTCTTCTGGTTTCTTTTGACTTCCTTGGATCAGATGTCCTATCATCTCGTGTTCGGGGTTGATTCCGTAGTTTGCGAAAAAGGATGTGTTCTTTATTGTTTCTTGATATCCGTTGTTGTATGCAAATTCTGCTAGTGGCAGATATCCACACCAATCGTCTTGTTGGTAGTTGACATATGCTCGGAGATACTGTTCCAGTATCGCGTTTGTTCTTTCTGTTTGTCTATCCGTTTAAGGGTGAAACGCCGTGCTTAGTCTTCGCTCGATTCCGAGTTCTTCCGTTGTTCTTTTCCATAGGTCCGATGTGAATAGTGTTCCTCTATCCGTGATGATATCTCGTGGTAGTCCGTGTAACCTGACTATCTCCCTCATGAACAGGTTTGCAAATTGCCGTGCATCCAGATATTTTTTGCATGGAATGAAATGACTCATTTTGGTCATGCGGTCGATGACGACTAATATTGTGTCATACCCTTCGGACTTCGGAAGGTCTGTGATAAAATCCATGGCGATCGACTTCCAAGGTCTGTCTGGTGCGTCGTTTGATTGTAGCAGACCATATGGTGCATGTCGTACAACTTTGGTCCTCTGACATGTGTCGCAATTCTTGACATATCTTTTGATAGTCTCTCTTATCTTTGGCCAATAGTATCGTCTTCCGATGAGTTCGGTAGTTTTTGCGGTTCCTCCATGTCCCGCTCGTAGTTGGTCGTGGTGTTTGGAGATAAGAGTCGTCCTTATTCCTTCGTTATCGGGAACCCATATCTTTCCTTGGTACTATAGGTATCCATCCTTCCATTGGCATAGCCCTAAGGCTACCCCTTTTAGTTCTTTATCCCCCGCTTCCAGAGCCTGTTTGATTCTTTGGATCTCTTCGTCTGTTTTTGACGCTTCTAGTATCGTTCCTTCATCTTTATTGTGGAATTCGCTGAGTTCCATTTCTTCGATTGCTGCTTCCTCCCAGAACTGCTCTTTGGGCAGTAATATTCCTTCTTGTTTCGATAAATGTTTCTCCTTCAGAGTTTGTATGTCTCCTGTCCTTCTTGTAAGGGCATCTGGTTTTCCCCCTTCTCTTCCTGGTCGATATATGATTCTGAAATTGTATTGGCTCAGCTTCCGGACCCATCGTCTTTGTCTGTCCGTCAGGGCCTTGGTCGTCATGAATGTTGTAAGGTTTTTATGGTCGGTGAAAACCTGAATGCGATATCGGACTGCCTTGAGTATATCTTCTCCATTCTTCGAACGCCTATACAACAGCTAATAATTCTTTGTCGTGTACATCGTAGTTGAGTTGAGCGTCTTTCATCCCTTTGGACCTGTAGGCTATCGGTCTCCATTTTCTGTCTTCGCATTGTTGTGATATTATGCCTGAGCATACGTATTTCGACGCGTCTGTCTCAATTTTGATAGGTCGTGTCGGATCAAAATGTACTAGTACCGGAGTCGTGGTAAGTGCTTTTCGGAGTTCGTCAAAGGCCTGTTGTTCTTCGGTTTCCCATTTCCATTTGCTGTCATATTTTTTATGTGTTCGTTCGTATAACGGTTTGGCGATTCTACTGAATCCTTGTATAAATCTTCGATAGAAGTTGCAGAATCCTAGGAAGCGTTGAATTTTCGGTTTTTGTTTTTGGCGGTTGCCATTCCCATATTGCTTGAGTCTTGACCGTGTCAACTTTGACTCCTTCTTGGCTGACCACGAATCCCAAGTATTCCGTTTCCTCTTTGTGGAATTTGCATTTTGAAGGTATGACCTTTATTCCTGACGGTCGGAGAGCTTCCAGTATATTCTTGACGTCCTTCTGATGTTGTTTTAGGTTATTCGAATATATTAGGATATCATCCAGATATACTATACAACACATGTCAATGTATTGTAGTAGTACCCTGTTGATCCATTTCTGGAATGCGGCTGGTGCATTGCAGAGTCCAAATGGTACCACCAAATATTCGTAAGTTCCTAACTTGCTGCTGAAAGTTGTCTTATGTTCGTCTCCTTCTCGTATTCTGATGTTGTGGTAGGCGTCCTTAATATCCAGTTTTGTGAAATATTTGGCGGTGCTCAACCGATCCAACGCTTCGCCTATCAATGGTAACGGATATCGGTCCTTTTTTGTGACTTCATTGAGTTCTCGGTAGTTCACGCATAGTCGTAGGCTTCCATCTTTTTTCTTGACGAACATGATTGGTGATGCTCTTTCAGCCTTTACCTCTCTTATCCATCCTCTTGCTTCGTTTTGCTTGATATATTTGTGCAATTCCTGGATTTCGTCGTAGCTAAGCGGATATATCTTTTTGTCGGGTACTTCCTCTCCTTCTTCTAGGTCAATGCCTAGGTCGATTCCTTTTCGATGGGGTGGTAGTGTTCTCTTTTCTCCCTTTTCGAATACATCGAGGTATTCATGATATTCGCTCGGTATTGTTTCTTGGAGGTTATGTTTTTCTTCCTCCTTCTTCCTTTGTTTTTTCTTGATTGCCAGTTCGGTGCTGATGTTGATTTTTTCTAGGTAGATCTCATCGTGGACTTGGTCCCATCTTAGGATGCCCGTCGTATCTCCCCTTCGGTAGAAGCTTCCGAATGCTTTTGCTGATATTTCACTGATGCTGATCGGTTTTTTGTCTTTCTTGGACTTGTGTTACGCACATGAGAATAGCTCGCCAGTATTATTAGTAGAGGCTGCGCCACCGTAATGGAGGAGCGTATGTCCTACCTGTTACGCACATGAGAATAGCTCGCCAGTATTATTAGTAGAGACTGCGCCACCGTAATGGAGGAGTGTATGTCCAACCTCAGCTCACCGCGGTAGGGGCAACTGGAGGCATCTGTGTTGACTACTCGGGATACCGGAAGGACTCACGTTCCATGAAGATGATTTCTGATTGGAAAGATAAAGTGAGAATACTTTATTTCCGGTGCATATGCATATTATGCATTATGTATTATTATCTGACTATTCGAACTGATCACTCGATAGTTCACGATAAAAGACTATTGGTATGTTGGCATTGCGACCACATATATGAACTTAGTCTATTAGAACGAAGAGATCGAAGACTATCTACTGGTAGAGTAGGGACACCCTCAGATGAAATAGATATCGGGAGTTCTCTGAGTTCGAGTGGGGCAATTATTCAGGGTCAAAGAGTGTTCGCACTTCCTTTGACGAAGCTGAAATCTTAGAAAGATACATGATTGTTAGGAATCTGGAAGTAGCGAGAATTTAGTATAAGTAGTAAGGGCTATTCCCCGGAGTTTGAGAACATCAAGCAACGGAGAAGAGACCTTAACAATATAACAAGTTATCAATTTAAAAAGATTCGAGAACTTCTACTTTATTACTTTACCTTTATCGAACCATCATCTCCTGAGCCTTCCTGACTTCCCTCCGTTACCTCGAATACGACCCGGCCTAACTTTCTCTATTCCTTTGAGTTAGTTACCCCGTAACACTACCTCAGCTCACCGCGGTAGGAGCAACTGGAGGCATCTGTGTTGACTACTCAGGATACCGGGAGGACTCACGTTCCATGAAGATGATTTCTGATTGGAAAGATAAAGTGAGAATACTTTATTTCCGGTGCATATGCATATTATGCATTATGTATTATTATCTGACTATTCGAACTGATCACTCGATAGTTCACGATAAAAGACTATTGGTATGTTGGCATTGCGACCACATATATGAACTTAGTCTATTAGGACGAAGAGATCGAAGACTATCTACTGGTGGAGTGGGGACACCCTCAGATGAAATAGATGTTGGGAGTTCTCTGAGTTCGAGTGGGGCAATTATTCAGGGTCAAAGAGTGTTCGCACTTCCTTTGACGAAGCTGAAATCTTAGAAAGATACATGATTGTTAGGAATCTGGAAGTAGCGAGAATTTAGTATAAGTAGTAAGGGCTATCCCCTGGAGTTTGAGAACATCAAGCAATGGAGAAGAGACCTTAACAATATAACAAGTTATTAAAATTTAAAGATTCGAGAACTTCTATCTTATTACTTTACCTTTATCGAACCATCATCTCCTGAGCCTTCCTGACTTCCCTCCGTTATCTCGAATACGAACTGGCCTAGCTTTCTCTATTTCTTGAGTTAGTTACCCCGTAACAACTTGCTCGTGCTTCCGAATCCTTTCGTTCCTCGATCCGTCTTTTGCAGTTTTTGTACTTCCTGTAGTTCTTCCGTATTGATCTTTTCGACGATCAGTTATGCGATCCGATCGCCTCGTTCTACTTGGAACTGGTTAGTACCCTGGTTAACCAGGACCATCTTTATTTCCCCGGTATAATCTGCGTCTATTACCCCCGCATTGGTTGTGAGTCTGTGTTTGACTGCTAGACCACTTCGCAGGGCGATGCGTCCGTAGGTGTTTTGAGGTAGCCCAATGGCTATTCCGGTTCCGACCAATTTTTGTTCTCCCGCAAGTATACAGACTTGCTCGTTGGCATACAGGTCGTGTCCTGCTGCCTCCTTCGATCCTTTCGTAGACATCCTAGCCTGAGGAGATAATTTTTGAACTTGGATTCTTTCATTTCTTTTCATCTGTACTTCCGAGTACTTGGTGAGGAGGTTTTCTTCCAGAGGTTCATCTTCTGGTACCGCATATGCAACTGGCGAACTGTTGAGACACCATGTCGTACATTGTTCGCTGTTGAATGTGATCTTCTTTTGGTCCCAATCAATCGTGGGATTATGCGTTCGTAACCATGGCATTCCTAGAATAACCTCGTGGTTCTGGAGATTTGCCACTTGGAAAGTTGCCAATTCCCTATGGCTATTGATGTCCATAGGTACTTTCGCCAAATGGGTAACTGGACCCATAGCGCTTGGTTTTCCGTCCGCAAGGTAAATCTCTCTTCTTTTCTTGGCCTTTGTTTTTGCAATTCCGTGTTTGGCACATATGCCTTCATCAATGAAGTCTTCAGTGGCCCCTGAATCTATCATCGCGTTTATCGTATCTGACTCCTGCTTCCCATATAGTTGTATTTTGATCATGATATGATCATTTTCTGATTCAAGTGATTCCGTGTAGTTGAGTGCCGCGTAGTAGTTTTCCATGATGATGGGTTTTCGTTCCGGTCTGTCCCTAGTACCATCTTTTACTGGGGACTTTCGTCGTTTCCCGATTGTTCGGGGTCCTCCTTGACCTCGATTTCTTTGATGCTTGGCTTCGCTGCCCAAGGTCCCACCTTTCTCGGGAATTGTCCTTGTTTTGGTGTCGTTGTATAATTCCTTCCGTCTCTTGGCCTGTCGCAATTTCGTACTTGGTGTCCCGCCCCTGCGCATTTGAGGCATAGTTTTTCCCTTATCCTTCTTTTAAATTTCTCCAGGTGTAGCCTTGGCTTTCGTCTTGTTGCATCCAAGTCCATCGGGTCTCCTTCTGGGGTCGTACTATTGGTTGGTCTGAATGTTCCGTTCAGGTTTCATGGGGCACTAGTAGTCCTTTCTGTGGTGCCCTTCTTTTGTATGTGTTTGACCGTGGCTAGCTTGGTTTCCTTCTTGATTGCCCATTTGGCCAGTGTTTCTGTGTTGATATAATCACCACTGTCCGTTCCCCATGCTTCTTGGAGTATTGCATTCATGCCCGCAAGTAGGCATTCTCCTGCTGTATGGTCGTCCAATTCTGCTTCTGTAGCTACAAGTCGGAATTCGTTCCAGTATTCTGTCATGGTTCTGTTTCCTTGTCGTAGTTTTTGTATCTTGAGTCTTGCTTCTCCCATAGCATCGATAGCTCCGAATTGATTTTTGACTTCGTCCACGAACGCTTCCCATGTTTCCCACTCATGAGAGAGTCGTCCTTCTGCGTATGGTGTTATCCATGCTCCTGCATCCCCCCTTAAAAGGCTCGATGTGTATAAGATTCTGTCGGTATGGTGGCCTTCAGTCCATCCCACAGCTGTGAAGTAAACTTTAAGCTGTGCCAGCCATCCTCTGAGTTTGGTTCTTTCTCCTGTGAACGTTTCTGGTTCCTTAATTTTCGGTCTTCGGTTGCCTCCTGTGAGGTTTGCTATGATTTGCTGGAGTTGTCCTGTGGTCAGTTCCAGTACCTGGGTACCGGTATTCTCCGCACCCACCGTTCCTCCTTCCTCAGTGTTCGCTGCTCCTGTTGCTAGTGACATTATATTTCGTCGGGTTCCTCCTGGTAGTGTAGTTACTTCTGATCCCGCTGATGATACTGGTTCTGGTGTATCTGGGCTCGTTGCCCTTGATTCTCCTAGTGTCTGGTCTAGTGCTTCTCCTAGTGTAGTAGTATCGAATACCGCTACTTCTATGTCGTCTTCTTGTGGTGATTCCGTTTTCTTTGTTCTTGGTTAAGTGCTGCGTATGTGACGCAATCAAATGTAACAATCCTCTTCCCTTCGGGCGATACTTGCAGCAGGTAACCTCCTTTTTGATAGTGGTCACACTATCTTCGGTACGTACGAATAGTAACCGCTGAGTATACAGACTCCGGTTTCGTACAGTATATCGCTAAGCTCATGAGAGACACTATAGTCTTGGCCCGGTATTGCAAGATAGAGATAAAAGTATATTGTAGGAAAATAACTTAGATGATTGCGTGAAGAACTCTAAACCAAGAGGCCTTTTTTTTTTTTTTTTATATCATGCGCTTTGATTGTGTTCAACTACGGGGTACAAAGGCTACGTGCAGCGTTAGCTATGGTAAGGAAAAACCCCCTGTGTAAAGAAATCCACCTCGGACCACCGGAAAAAACCATCATCCCAAGTCCCTCTGGTATGGAACCAACCGCACGATCCCGCCGCGAAGACAAAAAACCCCTATCGGCTAAGTAGACAACAGAAATAAATCACCAACACGACAGGCAGGAGACAACAGGAAAACCGGACCCGAAAACTCCCCCTTGACGTAAAAACAAAAGAAACCACATTAATATCCCAGAGTACTCTTAACAGAAACCCGACCGTGAAAATTCAGCCAAAACTACAGAACACAGAACGGGGGGACAGTAGACGCTAAACCGAAGCAAATCCATCACATTACTCCGTAACCCAAGGCGTTGACATCGTCCAAGGAGGCAGTGCAATACCATGACCGAGCGTAACCGAGGGCTGTGGCCGAGCCGAGCCACGGGGAAGGGGGAGACCCAGGGGAAGAGGCAGTAAGAGTGCCAGCTAATGAGAGGATGTTTGGCTGTAACCGAGCCACGGGACGAAACCAAGCGGAGGAGAGGAGGGGTAGACCCAAGTATTGTAGGAACTATCGGAAACGTGTGCGTGTCTGACTAGGCAGCCTCAAACGAAACGTAATCGAAGAGAGTAGAGAAATCGACCGTAGCCTTGTGAAAAGTTTTCTCTTACTGCGAACCGTGATCCCAGCCGTCTGTGACATGGACGCGAGGGTGTTGCCGACCGTGCAAATGCTAAGCGAGGACGCAAAACAAAAGCGAAAAGGTGGATGGGACAGGCCCTAAGAAACGGGTGCCCAAGTCCGAATCTATCATAGGGGGGGGTGCAGCTCACTAAGAGTGCGTTGGAGAAAGGATGTTGACGATGATTTCTCGTGGTGTTGAGATTTCAATCGCCGGGTGTGTAGAGGAGATGGTTCGTGTCTAAACCAAGAGGCCTTTTTTTTTTTTTTTTTTTTGTATCATGTGCGATTGTATTCAACTACTTAGGGGACAACGACTACATGTAGCGGTGGCTATGGTAAAGCAAAAACCCTCTGTGAAAAGAAATCCTCCTCGGACCACCGGAAAAAACCATCATCCCAAGTCCCTCTGGTGTGGAACCAACCGCACGATCCCGCCGCGAAGACAAAAAACCCCTATCGGCTAAGTAGACAACAGAAATAAATCACCGACACGACAAGCAGGAGACAACAGGAAAACCGGACCCGAAAACTCCCCCTTGACATAAAACAAAAGAAACCACATTAATATCCCAGAGTACTCTAACAGAAACCCGACCGTGAAAATTCAGCCAAAAACTACAGAACACAGAACGGGGGGACAGAAAGCGCTAAAACCAAGCAAGTCCGTTACATTAAACCGTAACCCAAGGCGTTGACATCGTCCAAGGAGGCAGTGCAATACCATGACCGAGCGTAACCGAGGGCTATGGCCGAGCCGAGCCACGGGGAAGGGGGAGACCCAGGGGAAGTGGCAGTAAGGGTGCCAGCTAATGAGAGGATGTTTGGCTGTAACCGAGCCACGGGACGAACCGAGCGGAGTAGGGGAGGGGTAGACCCAAGCATCGTAGGAACTATCGGAGACGTGTGCGTGTCTGACAAGGCAGCCTCGAACGAAACGTAATCGAAGAGAACAGAGAAATCGACCGTGGCCTGGTGAAAAGTTTTCTCTTACTGCGAACCGTAATCCCAGCCGTCTGTAACATGGACGCGAGGGTGTTGCCGACCGTGCAAATGCTAAGCGAAGACGCGAAACAAAAGCGAAAGGGTGGATGGGACGGTCCCTAAGAAACGGGTGCCCAAGTCCGAATCTATCATAGGGGGGGGGTGCAGCTCACTAAGAGTGCGTTGGAGAAAGGATGGATCCGACGATGATTTCTCGTGGTGTTGAGATTTCAATCGCCGGAGGTGTAGAGGAGATGGTTCGTCTAAACCAAGAGGCCGTAAGGGCTCTCTTTTATAACCGTTCTTCCCGCCACTCATGACTCATCCTTCGCATCACGTGCCCCTATGACTCATATGTGAGTCATAGTGTGAAATCCATCAGCTAACTCGTACGAGTCACTGCGCAATAACAACTAACCAATCAAAACATAATAAACCCATCATGTGTGTAACTCGCATCACATGTGTAAAACCCATGACTCATAACTATGAGTCATGTGCGAAAGTCATAATCATATGACCACAATCGTGAGTCATGTTAAAACAATAAACCAATTATAACAAAGGAATGACATACTATCGCGTAGTCATGTGAAATACTAAACCCTATGACTTATAAGTATAAGTCATGTGAAAACCTCTTCCTTCTAGTCACCGTTTGTGACACAAATCTTAATTTTAGCAAAATATAAGCTATTTTTATCAATATCTCATAGACATTTTACATTACAAAGGTGTATGTTATGAACGCAAATTTCTCAACTTCAGTATGTAAAAGGTCCGTGAGTTCTTAATAAAAATTGCTCATATTTTGCAGAAAACAGAATTAATATCATCTTCTTTAGTCAAATTAACAGGATTTTTAATATCGTGCTCATAGGACTCACAATGTGCCAAAATGTAAAACTTAACGACATGAGGCACAGGGGGCAGGCTGTTTTTTTGCTGATGAATGATGCGCTCCGCTCTGCTATTGAGGAAGAATAGGCAGCTATTGCCCTAGATGAGTTACAAGCCCTAGTAGACTCACTTCCTACTCGCCTTCATGAGGTTAGGACCCCACTTTTTCCTCCCGTTCACCTCCCTTCTTCGTATACTAACTACTGGCTTCTCTACATGTTCGCCTTGCCCAAGGTGGCTATTCTGGTTATTAAGGAGGATTTTCTCTGCTTTTTATTTTTTTCTTTTCCCCATTCGTTTGTGCACGGCTTGTATTACTTTTTTTATTTTTTTCTATTTGGTTTGTTTCATGGTCTTTTTCACTTTTTCAATATTATTGTCATATCTGGTGAGAATGCCTATACAATCTTTATAGGATATGGTGAATTTTTATAAGCGTTCTTGCTATGTCGTGGACTCGGTCACTATGTGTTGATGTTTTCCTATACAACGAATTTCATGTCTTAAATAACCCTGCAAGCTAAGTCTTGTACGAAAATACTCTTTTTTTTTTTTTTTTTTTTTTTTTTGTAAACTTTTCTATATTTGCTAACTACTCTCCATAGCAGCCGTGGCCGACGCCCCGCAAGGACATCACTCCTCTATAGCACGCCTGCTCATGACTAACGGCATCAAATACATAAGGGGCTTTCTGTATCAAACGTTGATATCTGCCCAACACCAAAACCCGCCAAATAAGAAAGGTAACAGCCTCCATCTGTGGTACAATACTCGGAACCGGAACCTACTAGCCCAACCGCAGGTTTAGCATAGCCCACGTCTTTTCAGTATCCAGCCCTTCTGACCACTTTCCAGCCATTTTTCTAACCCCATAAAGCGTAACCCCCAAAGAAATAAACAACCTCCACCGCTAACACACTCCGCCCACGGCCTCCCCTAGGTTATTTTACGGCAGTCAAGCAGGCCACCTCCACCCCCTCCCCTTCCAACGACTATCGTCTCATCCGCGCCATGGCCTATGATATAGATATGGTATTCCATAAACCATCCCGGAGACGTCAAAACCTAAAATAGCATGAGCACATAGGAAATTCTCAAAGATAGTAATGGTCGAAGTAAAATCCATCGCCTAACCAACACCCGGATCCGATCCCCTGCCATTCTAGCGGCTCGGTTAGATAGACCTCCCCGGTATGGGTGCGACTTCATCCCAACGACCCTCCTCAACCGTTCCCAAAACTCCTACCCCACCCGACCGAGCATCAACGCCGTGAGTTGGGCCGCTTGCAATGGGCGACCCCCCCCACCCCTGACACTAATACTCGCCACTCCCAAACCAACGCCACTCCTCAAACCAAGCCACGAACCAACGCCACTCCTTAACCAACGCCACATCCCAAACCAAGCCACACTCCTCATCCCAGCCACATCGTTCCTCCCATGCGCCACAACCACATGCGCCGGCCCTAACCCTAAGGTCAAGCCACCCCCTCACCCGCGTCCTACACGCCTGCCAGAATTACCGAAGTAAAATAGGCCCCGTAACCGAATCCGAAGGTGACAAAAAGCCGTGACAGCGTTTGTAAACGATATCCCTAGATGGAAGACGATTAAAAATGATGAAAAGGGATACGAGATACCTTGAACACCAAAGATTTCCAAACCATCGTAATGGTAAAGAAGACTTGAAGCCATCGTGAGATAGGAATCAAGGAACCTGAGTCGCCCACTGGAAAGATATGACACGTCACAAGGAGGTGAGATGTACGAAAACATCACCCATGGCACTTGTACAAGTACTTAGAGTCTAAGACAAGCAGAGGGGTATAATAATAATAATTAAATAATAATATTATAGAAAATTTATTATCGAACTGTAATTCGAGCTGGCCCGATCCCGGCCAAGAGAGAGTGTGCCAGTATCACTCGACTCGTTCCTACTCGTACCCTAACTTTCACCTTTCTCTCGAGCACTGGCCAAGGTGGTAAAGGTAGAAAAGAGGGACTTCATTTAATTCCCTCCTATTAGTTAGAGGCTACTGCATCATGCAAGTACTGTGATTTCTGATCTTAGTGATAATGTTTATCTATCATTTATTACACCTGTATTGTGATACGGCCTGTAAGATCCCCTATTACCTACTCTAGGATGGCTGAGATTGTGCTCGGCAGCCGCACCTATGACACTTTGCCACACCGAAGCACTCGAGTATCACAGCTCAACATCAGGCTCTTGCGGCTATCTCCCACTGGGCTTCCGAGTTAATTATGGTGTTAACTTTAACGACTGCAAGAACAGCTGCTCTGAAGCATATCTTATTCTCTCTTAGACTCTGGAGGAAAACGGTTTCGACTTTTGGCGATTTAATCTCCCGGGACATTGTGTCTTGTCAAACATGCTCTAGTGTATATAAAGTTAATGGAGCGCCAGAATCAGTCTCAATAGAGTGGTTATTAGTGTAGGTTGTCAGCTCTAAGAGTAGTGTACAAGACCTCTGACCGGTTAGAGCAAGCCCCCGAAGCCATTGAAAACGGCACAAGCTGATCAGCTAGAGCAACTGCACTGCATACCAACCTCTAAGCTCGGCACATCCCCACACCACCTCTCCGCATCCTTCACCTCCTCCCATCGATCGGCAAATGGATTTTCAACTAGCTTGATCACATCCCCCAACACACCCCTCTCACCTTTCTGGTCTACTCTCTGAATGATCTCTTCAAGAACCCAATTCTTCGGAATGAACTTGGGATTAACTTTTTTCATCCTCTCCATTCTCTTTTCATCCTCTTTCTCTTCCAGCCGTTCTGCGTAGAGCTTCAACCACTTGAGAATTTTCTCCGGCCCCTTCTGCACAATCGCGAGCATAGCTTTCGGCATAAAATTTTCCGCTGCCGCCAATTGTGCTTCCTCATCTTTCTTCATAAGCTCAAAAATTGGCAACTCGGAAAGACGTCTAAAGAAGTGGCCAAAGTCGACCTGTGCGTCCTCAAGGGTATCCAGTAGCGGGGAGTAAACATCATCCATATCTGTCTCTCGAAGCCCGGCAAACCCAAGGCGTGCTGCCATGAGTTGTCCGTATTCTGTGAGGAAAACGGATTTGTATTCTTCACCGACTTCCTCGATGATATTCTCCGCACGTTTGACTAGAGCTTCCGCGTCTGCTTCGGAGGTGAGACCTTCGTTTATGAAGGCCTCCGAGTCGAGCATTTCAGGGGTTGCAGCGAAGAGCTCGGCAAGGTCTTCCGCCAGGCGGACGAGGTTCCACCAGATTATTGTTGGCTGATTCTTGTAGCAGTAGCGAAGCGTGTGGTCATCGTGGTTTGGTGTGAATTTGGGGTTGAAGGTCTATATTTTTAGTGCTCGTGGGAGAGATTTTTCAAGAGGGCTACATACATCCATGAAAGAGAAC
Source organism: Tuber borchii (assembly GCA_003070745.1). Classification (NCBI taxonomy): domain Eukaryota; kingdom Fungi; phylum Ascomycota; class Pezizomycetes; order Pezizales; family Tuberaceae; genus Tuber; species Tuber borchii. Next base: position 89,335 of record NESQ01000323.1, on the reverse strand, counting down.
GGTCCAAAGTCAAGACTTAGTCCCATGACGCTTGTATTATCAGTGTTCAAGACACCATTCATAAAGCCGTACGCCTGCCATTTAGCTACTGTCAAGGCATTCCTCCGGACAATCTCCCTGTACATATCTTCGTATCTATTTCTGACTCTTGCGCCATGCACCCCATCCGATCCCTCTCCACCGTCTACCCGTGCTTTCTCCTTCATTTCCAAAACCTCCTCCCGGACATAATCCGACAAAAGCCTCAAATTCTTTCTATCTCGCCTTGCTCTTAGAAGGTCAAAAGTCCCAATGCGAATCCAACTTTCAGCAAAACGGCATACAATTGCACAAGTCTCGACCTTCTCCCGAATAGCCTGATTATTAGGCAAAAGCGTCAAACTTAGCGCCCGTGTACTTGGAATACCGATGGAATATAAGTACTCCGACACAATAAACTCTCTGATACTACTCCTTAGCACTGCCTTTCCGTCTGCAAATCTAGAATACGGTGTCTGCCCTGCCCCTTTGAGTTGAAGTTCGTATCGATTTTTAGTTTCCGGATTGGTAGCTTCAAAGAGTGAGATTGCTCGGCCGTCGCCTAATTGACCTGCCCACTGCCCAAACTGCCAGCCGCCGTAACATTGTGCCCATGGGTACGATATATCTTCGAAGCTGCCATTCCCGGAGACTAGTTTGAGAAATTCCGGTTTTGTGGGCTCTGTATGGGCGAGACCGATAGAACGGAGCGCCAGCGGTGATACGGCTAGAAGCTCGGGGTTGTCTTCTACTGGGTCGGGACGAACATATGTGTATAACGCGGCTTTTACCATGCGCGGGCCGAGTTGTGAACGGGTTGCTTCTGCGGAGGATTCAGGGGTGGGGAATTGAGGGTCGGCTAGAGGAGGGTTAGTTTTGGGTTTGACCGAGAGGGTAGAGAGTTTACGTGGGAGCTTTGTGGTGAAGACATTTGATTTTGGAAGATCCTGGAGGGTAACGCCTGTTGATTCTGAGCGGGACATGGCAAGAAAGCTGTGCGGTATTGCCGCAGATAGAGCCGGTCGTATGCAGCGACTTATGCGAGAGATGAGCATGAGCTTGTGGATCGAGGCTTATAGTTTGCAAGGAGAAAAGAGGAAGAGGAGGGGAGAGGGAGATGATGGATTGATAATAATATTATTATTATGATATATTGAGCTACCGGCGGTGGGATTGCGGAGATAGGCTTGGCTGCCACCACCGAGGTTTTGAGGGCCCTCATCGATCAGACATGGTTCGGTTATTTGACGGGGGTTGAGGGGAAAGGTTAGATTTACACCGAAACAGCAAAATTTATATGATAGTAGAAAATTTAATTGCCTCTCGATATATGTAAGTAAAGTCTTTGGCAAGCACCGAGTAGAGTACTCGAGTAGAGTCGAGAGATTTACGGCTGGCGAACAGTAAACTCTAGAGTGACTGTCAATGATTCGACGTCATAGAAGCTCCTGTTCAGAAGATCTTGAAAGGGTCAGGTTTACCACCTGAGCCTCACGTTATCGCACATGGTGCCCCTCGAGTCCCTGCCACTCATATCTTATCAGATCAATCGAGCCAACGGCCACGCACAATTATTTTCAGGAAATTCCCCCCCCGCGAAATCTGTTTTTCCTCACGCCTCTCACGTCTCCCCCAATCTTTTCCTGCAAACAATCTTTACAACCACCTTCTTTTTCAACTCCTTACTTTTTTTTCTTCAATTTTTTTCAAAAAAATACCAATTATATCTTGCACTTAATCTTTTAATTATGCGTCTTCAAGTTCACGTTGTTCCGGCCGGTTCTCCTGCTACAGCTCCCGCGGCTTGTTCTTTTCTCGAAATCGCGTCGCCCACGCTTACTCTAGAGGCCCTCTGTATCTCGATATCCAATCGCTTCGAAAGGCTTTATCCCCATCGACCGTATGGATAAAACCTACCCATTACTTGCGCTGTTTTCGTTTGATTCGCTGATCGTTGGTGTTGGAGATTTAGGCCACTGAAAATCGACAAGATCCAGGATTCCAATGGAAATGATCTTGATCTGGGTTACCTCGTTTCGGATGTGTTCAGCGATAAGCTAGAAGATAATCTAAACTCGATTGTTCGTGTTCTACAGAAATCTACTTTGCGCGAGTCTTCAATTCCTCCTGAGTCAAGTCTACGACCCCAATTTGCACGGAAGCGGAGGAGGTTGGGCACTGTGATAGAGGTCAATAGTAATACTAGCCAGGAGCCGGCTCCTTCCCCCCACTCCTCCGAGAGAGGGAGGATAAGAGAGAGGTTTCCGAAGAGACCACGAATAAATGACTACGTGGTCCAGGACTCAATGGACGATCGGGAGGAGGGAGAGCAGCGCTGGGGGAAGGGGACTATTCATAATAATAGATTTGGTGCTGGGCATGATGGTAGCGAGATGGTTGAAGTGGCTGCAACTCAGCAAAGCGGTCAATTGAGCCCTTCCTTGGGTAAACGAACTCCCTCACCCGAAATCGCAATCACGGGAATGGTCGAACATCCAGGCCAACTGCCTTTCATGGAAGTGAAAGTGGAAGATAAAGAACAAGCAGGGGAGATCCAGGAGATACACTACTCCTCGCCTTACCTTCCCCGGGAGCCCGGCTCTGCAGAACTAGACCATCACTCTTCACCGACTTTACCCCCCAATCCTACGCAAAATATTGATACAGTGGCCAATGGGATTAGACGTAGTATCTATGATATACCCACCTCCTCTTCTTCCGAGGATGAACCTTCACTGCCAGTCTCTTCTCGGAGCGGAGGAAGACAACGCAATGGCAATCCCTCCCAGTCACCTATGTTGCGCAAGAGGAGAGCTGAGGAAGCAAGGTTGGCTGCGGAGAAGACTGAGAGAGAGCGTGCTAAAGAGCAGGCTGCTGCCCGCGAAAAAGCAGCCAAAGCGGCCGAGGCACGCAAGAAGGCAGAGGAGGCAGAAAAGGAGCGACTTGCTAAGGAGAAGGCAGAAGCTGAGAGACGGGAAAAAGAGAGAAAGGAGGCAGAGCTACAAGAACAAAAACGAATTGCTGCTGAGGAACTGGAGAAGCAGCATAAGGAAGAAGAGCGCAAGCGTAGGGAGAAAACGGAACATGAGGCACGCATAGCGGCAGAGAAAGCAGAGAAAGCAGAGAAAGAGAAACTTGAGCGGGAGCGGCTTGAGAATGAGAATCTCGCGAAGGAGAAGGCTGAGCAGCAGCGGCTAGTTGAGGAAAAGCGGGAGCGGCAGAGGATTGTAAAGGAGAAGGCCGAACAAGAAAAGGCAGAGCAGGAGAGGCTTGAGAAGGAACGTATACAGCGGGAGAAGGAGGAAGCTTTGAACGAAAAGAAAGAAAAGGCCCGGAAACAAAAGCTTGCGCGCGCTGCCGAGAAAAGAGCCCAAGCAGCCATAGAACGGGCTGAAAAGCTCGAGCGCGAGAAGGCCGAGAAACTTGAACGGGAGAAGGCTGAGAAGGCCGAGAAAGCCGAGAGGGTCGCTCGGGAGAAGGCTGAGAAGACTGAAAGGCTTGAGCGAGAGAAAGCCGAAAAACTCGAGCGAGAGAAGGCCGAGAAAGCACGGAAGCAGGCTGAATATGAAGAGAATAATCGTCTTGCAAAGGAGGCGAAAAAGCAGGCAAAGGAGAGGGCCAAAGGGCTAGCGTTGAACTCGGGGAAAGAGGCGCCCTCCTCTCAGTCGCTTCCTCAGTCATCCCAGGCCCTGATGGCTGACTCCGAGTCACCAGTTCCAACTCCTAATTCAACGCTCAAGAGAAGCAATCTTAAAACTAAAATTCCCGAAGGTTCGAAAAAACGGTCGTCAGTTTCCTTTGCGGAAGATCTGACTGAGATATCTTCGCCCACACCCACTGGAAAAAAGGATACACCAGTGCCAGTTTTAGGATCGAAGGTCACCCCGATATTACCTCCCGGCTACGGTGCAAATAAACTCATTGCAGAAGCTGTCGTAATGAAGGCCCCAGCAAAGCCCGCAGCAGAGGCACGACCTCCTACCAAAAAGACAAAATTGGCCGTACTTCCTCCCAAGCCCACTTCAGCAAAGAAGACCTCTCCACAACCAAGTTTGGTACCAGTTCAGGCTTCTTTGCGGAGGCAAAAAGAAAGAGAGCCCGCCCTGAAGTCAAAACCAACTTTAGAGTCTGGCAGTGAGTCTGAGGGCAGTACCGATAGTGGCCCAGGAGAGTCGGGTTCAGGAGAATCGGAGGAGGAGGAGGAGGAGGAGGAGGAGGCAAAGCCGAGCTCAAAATCATCGGTCTTCAAGAAGAGCACAGCACGTGTCAAGAGTGCCAAAAATGCTTCTCTCCTAATGACACCAAAACCCCCCTCCTCCTCCTCTGCTGCCGCGAACTCTTTAAGGACGCCTCCGACTACCCATCAAAGCACTCAGCACTCCTCCCGTCCAAGCCCCCGTCTCGCTAGGAAAACCCCCATCTTAGCACCCCCTACACCAGCTATGGAAACTGACTCGGAAACCGGCTCAGAAGAGGGAATTGACTCAGCGTCAGACTCCGACTTTGGCCCCGCTCCAAGAACTACGCCTACCGCCGCCTCTGCAAAAACTAGCAAGCCTAAAGCTACCATAGCTACCAAACCCTCCCCCCTACAACCCTACAAATCCCTCACCGATCTAGAAAAAATGCCCGTACCAGATGTGCACGACATACACTCCTCACAAGCACCACAAAACCCCTCCACCCTCCCACCTCCTTCAGGTACAATACGCAAAAAATACGAGGAAGACGACGACAGTAGCGAAGAGAGCAGCGAAAGTGGCGAGAGTAGTGATGACGAAGGGGAAGTGGCGGGTAAGCAGGTGATTAATAGTGCGAAGAAGGCTGCCGCTGCGCCGGCCAAGAAGGGAGGATTTTTATCGAATTTTTGGGGCAGGAAGGAGGGATAGAGGAGGAGCGAGGAGGAGAGATGTGTGGTGCGCGGTGGGGGGGTTTTTCCTATAGCATTTCTATTCTTAGTGCCGGGGAAAAGGCCTCATCTGAATTAGCATTGCTTTCTGAGTTTTTTTTATATTTCTGATTATCCGCAGTTTACTTTCGGTGTCGATAATCTTGTTGATATTGCGTTATTTCTTGTTTTTGCTGTGTCTGGAGAAGCGGTTTGGCTGGGCCGTAGTGCTCTTGGTAGCCAGTTGGGGGGAGAATCTAGAATACCGGTAGCCTGGCGGGGAGGTCAGTTTAGTTGATACTGTATATCATAGCTTTGGTGGTTCCGCTCGTGTGCAGCCGCTTTTTATATGATCCTGTTGTGAGCGTACGGATTGCGTTTTCATATTACTATCCTTACCTAGAAAGTGTTAGGCTAAAATACTCCATACCCAATATCATAGCTGGATATATTAAAAATTACAGAGTGCTATGCCCGACGATCCTAGGTGCTGATTAATTATTATTATTATATATCATTATGCTTATGGAGCCATTGGTTATGAAGCGTTAAGTACTCGAGTACATATATTGGCCGGGACATACTGGCCCGTCAGCGATTCCAACTCCTACAGGAGCGTTGCATCATTAGCGCTCCTCAATAGGTTACTTGAAAGAAATCCCCCAACGGTGATTTTCCTCAGTTGTCCCCCACCTCCACCGCGGTACCGTATCGATGAAGCATGGGAAATAAAAGCCTTGCCTTCGTGGAGGTTAGCCTTCAATGTTTACTGATACAGTGGCACCCCTGTCTTCAGCACAATTGCTTAGACCAAAGGGCAGAGTTTTTCTGGCCATTTGTCTGCACACCTGGGCACTTCATACGGTATGGGACTACTGGCGCCTATGACCAAAGTACCAGGCAGTATGGGAGGCCGTACTAAATCATCAGAACGCTGGGGTATCATATGATGCGATAGTTTTGTTGGTGCCCTCTGATCTCCAAGGACTACGGTAGGCAATCGGCAAAACTGGTGCCATGATATAACAACCGGCACCAGTAGCATAAGACCAAGGCGAAACGAGGCCAGGACTCTCTGCTAACCGTATTCCCGGGGAAAATTTTAGCAGGGCGGAGTGCAGTAGGGGCTTAATTAAGCTTCTCTTGGCCTTTATTTGAGGAGTTTCTTGTTAACCAGACTTATCTCCAAGGTACTTGGCACACAGCGGATGCGGGTTGTCCTTACAGCCTACCTGGAGAATGAACCAACGTCTAGCCCTCCGGTGCTAGAGGCCCTGACGGGACGGGCGGCGATGCCGCAATAGGTACTTGGGGTGGACGGGAATCTGATCGTCTATAAAGATCTCTGCCCGGGGCGGACAGCGCGGGACCTCCACATGATTGGGGGATACAGAGGGCCGAAGGATTGTAGGCACCTGTGGTCACCCTTTTGGATGCTAGTCTTTCCAATGATGGACGTTCTTGCCCTATCATGAGATACCCTGCCCAGGACGCCGAGGACTACTGTCCCTTTTCATACTGTGGATAGACAGGCATTAGCATGGGTCATTGCTAGTTTGGGGGAAATGATACTACAACACAGTATTTGAGGGTTCTTGCTTTTACTCCTTTCGGGGATTTTGAGCATCGAGACCTCAGTTGACTACTCTTTTTGCAAGGGGGTTTTTTTTTTCAAAACAAGCAAGTGAAGCGCAATGATGTAACCTGCTTGTGGGCATACTGGGGGGTGTTGTGCGGTACGTCTCCATGAAAAGCTTGGTCGGGAGCAAACTTCCCACTCTCCACCATTTTGCGTTGATCCTCACCGAACTTTCCATTTGTCGTTGTGACATATTTTTCGGTATGCCCTCAGGCACGTTAAGTTAGCGGCGTACTGAATCCCAAGGGGCTCTTGTGCGTGTTGAGTTCATGTCGAAGCTGTCAAGTATCATAAATTAGAGCAGGCTACTGGGTGCTCATACGGTAAAGACCGCAATCTTTAAGGCTCCTTACCACATGTAGCAGAACAAAACGTGAATAATTTGACGAACCGTGTCTTATCTAGTGGACAGGAACCCCTTTTTCCTATAATATGGATGCTGGCGTTATAACATTACCGGTAAGCCCCAGTAATCTAGAAAGGTGATCACCGTATATCACTCGTCTTGGCAAATACATCGTGTGCTGATAAGCCGCATGAGACTTGGGATTACCGCCGAAAGAACTTCTACACAGGTGATTAACTGAATAGCCGTAGTTTCTCTGTAGCAAGGACCTAATAGGGTCTCAAGGTATGAGACACCTCCGGGGCTGGAAACTGAGGTCGGATGTGCTTCTTTTCGCAACTGTAGGCTCCTTGGAATCTTGTGGCACCGCTTAGCGCTAGTACGTCACGGTTGCTTCAGCATATGCGGATACGCTTCCTCCCCACTACCGAACAAAGCACAGCTCTTTCTCAATACTATCTATCATGGCGGGATTACAGTAAGAAGAACCCTCCCGTGCTTCAGTTCCACCCACTCACACGCCGAGCTGAACCCGTTCCACGGCCTCGTACAAAAGCCCTCCCTTACTTGACGAAATATTGCGTCAATAATAAAAGTAAGGCCCAATCCACTAGCAGACCAGACGTCACACTAATTCCACCACAGTGGCTAGATAGCGTCTCAGCGGAGAACTTGGGCTGTGCTTCCACCGGTTCTCTGATAAAACCTAAGTCACCGGCTCTGGGATCTCACAGCTTCTAAATTTCTAATATCTCCCGGCGAGGTGGTGCAGCGGTACTCTTTCAGTGTCATCCTTTCATCTACAAAATCTTTAAGCCGATTACTACTTCTACTGCTACCGCTTTGCAAGCTCGTTCGAGACGGTTGAGTACTTCTGCGGATATGTCTTCTCCGAAATATATGGAAGGTCAGAAGGTTGAGTATCACCCTATTGGAGGTGAGCATTCGTCTTTGCGTTAATTGTCTAAACGAATGGATGAGTAAGGTAGAATGCTATCCGAATAGGTAGATCCAGAACGTCAACTAGTACCGGAAAGATCATTAGGGTTATTACCGAGCCCGACGCCGCTGGCTCCGCCCGTGTCACAGTGAATGCTTCTCCTCATGACCCCCGCTACGAGGTACGTCTCGCCATTATCATTTCGATAGATCGAGCGTTGGTAATGTTTGTTAGATCGAGAACGACAACACTGGCAAAAGGTCGGCCGTCAAGGAGGATAATATCGAGAGAGCTATTGAGTAAATGCGTTTGCGCACCGATTTTTGTATCATTTGGAATATAATAAATGTCGGTAGAGGTTGCCTTGAGTGTGGTTATGCGTAATTGAGTGAGCGATTGTAAGGCTTGACGGGTGACTGTTTATATAAGCGGGAGGCGGGATGAATAGTGCTAAACTATGAGATGCCCGGATGGAGCCGTGATGATGGATGAATAACTGCGCAATGTTGCCATGTTGTTTATTCGTATCGAATACGCTAGTGTTTTACGATAGATTCGTTGTACAAAGGGGGCTCTGAGACCCATGGTGGAGGAGAGAAGGAAGGAAGGAGGAGGGAATTTTCTGGGAGAGCATCAATCCCTAAACGATTCTTTCATTTCCTTAGCTTTTCATTGTTTCTTAAGATTGAGCCTACTTCTTTTCGCCCTTATCCTATCAGAGAGAGTTTCTCTCTTCAGCTCTGTGCCCAAGCCTCCGTTGTCAACAGAAGTATTGTCACCGGTAGCAGCCCTGGCGATCCAATGCTCACTAAAAGACGCCTGATCCCGAAGAGTTGGTGACAATTAAAGTCTAATTACGTCATCTGGGGCGCCACTGTAATTCTATCATTGCTAACGACAACCCAAGCGGCGCTAGCTTATTACGGACGGTACCGGGAGTGTATCAGGTACTTTGCAGTCTGGATTGCTCGATTATTGTATCATACTCTCAATTGTATACCACCGCCTGAGAAGCTTTGGAAGGAATTAGATTATCTGATAAACCGTAAAGTATGGCAGCTGAAGGAGTCTCCTTCTATAAAGTGACTTGTGATGGTAATATGAGAGCTGAAGGCTTTTTTTTCTTCGAGATATCACACGAATTTCATCGACTCACAGGCGTGCTGGGTGAGGGCTGCTATTAGGCAGGTTCCGCTAAGACGGCCGTAATAAGAACTGTTCTTATTTTTGTTGCGGATTACGTAGGTTGCAGCACGGTCAAAACACTGAGGTTCTGCTAGGAACAGTACAAAAATTGGTGTGAGTTGAAAAGTTTTCTCTTAGTGGCACAAACTCCTTTACGGCCGTCTTATTTAAGAACTGTTCTTAAGGCACAGTAGCCTTATACAAATTTGGAATGGTTAGCGTCGTTGCTCTGGCAATAAGTACAGTTCGTATTACGACGGTCGTAGCAGAACCTGCCTATTAGGCTGCTTTGTAGAGTGCCGGACACGGTAAAGTAGCTAGTGACACTGCCTTCCCCAGAGTAGATATCGTACTTGACTTGAATGAAAAACACTGACCTACTGTAGTAGCACTGCTCGCTGTCCTGCTCAGCACCCTGTCTGCCAACCCAAATTACCAGCCGAGAATTTTCAATACCACTCACGGTTTGGTAAATTTCATACATATTGCGAGCTCAGCTTCACTGCTCTCCTGACCTTACTCCCAGAAGCCTGGCAAAGTGATGTTATTATACGTCCGTTTCATTTGCCGGATTGGGGTTGAAGTCTACTTTTCGTCGTTCATGAGGGGTGATGTCCTGCCTTTGCCGTCTGCAGTATCAAGATTTGCTCCTTCTTGGTAGGGTGAGAGCTTGGGTGCACACTGACGGCGATATGCGGTAGTCCATATTAATGGGATTCTGCTAGATTTGGAGGAGTTTGCTGTATTGAGTTTGAGGGGTTGTATGATATCCTAGCTACTATTTGAACATCCAGGCACCATATCGTCCATATGAGATGTTATAATAAGTGTGGCATGGTATTTACTTGAATATGAGAGAAATGCTCGGGGACTTTGTAGTTTCTTCTCCTAGCAAGGCGCTGTGCATATTCCTTTTGTTTTGAGGGTTGAGTTTGCACTAAGCATGAGAGGCCCTCGCTGATGCTCCGGAAACAGTCCTGGAAGGTAATGTCCACCACACCATAAGACTTACCTATCGGACCCACAAGCCCGAGCAGGACAATGGATAGCTTTATTCTGAGGTTAACCAGTCAGAATGTGGGGGGAAGTGCATTGGAGAACCTAGACTTGGGCAGCTTAGAGGTGGCATTTCGAAGGAAGCCATTCTGGGGCGAGACAAAGCCTTGTCTCGGTTTGGTGTGAATCACCGCTGGAAGTCCGCCGTGGTCCATGCCATATCATTGTATACCATTATTGACGAGTGATTTAGTGTGAACATAATGCGGTCTGGGAAAAATCTATCCCGGAGGCCAGTATTACATCCTAATGAAAAACAGCTGCACTCTAGGCAGTGCTTTCAACCCCTCTACTTTCCTACTCTTGGAACATATTTGGTAGGCTAACACCAGGGTGAGGTCTATAAGCCCAAACTAACAACCACTCGCTAATGCACCGACAGCGATGTTCCGCTCAACACCATTTCTGGCGTAACCCAGCATATTCAGTCCACACAGTGTAGGAGTAGCCTCTTCCTATTCACTGTGTAAAAAATACAGCCTACTCTCTGGGGGGTGATAGCTCTCTACACGAATTACACTAAGTGATCGCTTAGCCACACAACAGGTAAATGGCACAATCGCTCATGAAGTCCTTACCTACAATTCCCAAATCTTACCAAAGAGATTCAACTCCCACAAAAGCAAGCCCTTGCGTGACTGGGTTGCTATGGTCAGCCATTCCCTTCAGATTTTAAGTGAGGCATTCCTTGAGGAGGAAATTTTCCAAAAAAAAAAAGGTCTGGTAACAATATCAAGAGCGGGTATTAATATTATAATAATAATAATTTTTTTTTTATTTTTTTTATATCATGTGTTCATTGTTTTAAGGTACAAAAAGCTTCATGTAGCGGTGGCTATGGAAAAAACAAAACCTATAAAAACAAAAACAAACAACAAAAGAAACCATTTCCCACGCTCTGATAGTACTAAGTAGTGAAGCCAAAAACCACCGGCTTCATCTGTCAAAAACATAACTAATATAGGGAAATTCCAAGACGCTTCGCCAGCTGTAAAATTCACAAAGGAAAATACCAATCAGCAAACTGTAGGTCGTAGGGTGAGGGGGCGGGGGGTGTGTAGCGGAGCGGGGCTGGGAGGGGCTGGGAGGGCAGGGTGGGCTTTTTCTCAAGGGGGAGGGTCGTCACTGGGTGGGAACCCTGTTCGAGTGTCTAGGATGAAGAGCCGGAGGGCTGAGAGGGAGGGCGGGTGGTTCCAGGTTGGGCTCTCGGGCGAGAGGCTGTCGACTGCACTTAGGTGGCAGTGTCTGGCTTCAGCCCTGGCCGGGCAGTGTAGGACGGCGTGTTCGAAGGTTTCTGGGGCTTCTTGACACCGGGGGCAAGTGGTTGGACGGGTAGAATTGTCACATCAGGTAGGGTGGGCCAGGAGGTAGCTCTTGCCGGAGCGCATTTGATGTATGCGACCAGCAGTGAATTTGTCGAGTCCCATGAACGGGTGGGGAGCCGTGGAGGGGGGTTCTTGTAGTAGGGTAGAGTTGGGAGAGAGTCTTCCCAGTCTTGTAGGAGTAGCGCCCGAGACCTTTCCTTGAGGGTGGCGAAGGTTCGGGCCATGAGAGTCGGGGGCGGGATGTTCTCTGTTGCGGGAAGGGGGGTTTTCGCTATCTGGGGGAACCGCGGGAAACCGTGCGCGAGGGGGAAGGCTATGTGAGCGAGGTCGTCTATTGGGAGGTGTCTCCTTGTGGACGGGGAGGGTACTGGGGTTTTCCAGTTGAGGGGGCGGTACATTGGAGCGGCTTTGACAGCCAAGGGCCGGCAGGTGTCGGGGGCCCTGAAGTTCGAGAGGGAGGGGAATGTGGGGGGGAGGCGAGCCGCTGCGGAGTTCAGGGAGGGGGGCGAACAGCAGAGTCTGAGAGCCGCTGTGCGTCTCTTGTGCCTACAGTACGGTCTGAGGGGGGGGAGGCAGGCCTCCCTGGCCAAAATGGGTGTAGGAGTGGCGAAGAAACAGTTTGTGGTCCATCTCTGGACTCTGTGCCAGAAGGAGCTCATGTGGCTAGACGAGCGGGAGTTCGGGACGAGGAGATCCGCTCCGTATATGAGGATTGGGAGGATGAGTCCCATGGTGAGGCGGTGTGTGAGGAACGGCCGGACCCCCGCCCCGGGCGAGGCGACTCTTCTCAGGAAAGCGAAGGCAGCGTTGGCGAGGGCAAGACGTCTCTCGAAGTGATGTGTGGAGTTCAGGGCGGGGGAGAACCAGTAGCCGAGCCACCTCACCACTTCGAAGGGGCGGAAGATCTGGTCGTTGAGGGTGACGGGGTGGTTGGATCTGGTGGTCCCTCTTTGGCTCAGGGTACGCCAGTGGATGAGTTCCGTTTTTGGGATGGAAAAGGAGACACCCAAAGCGGTAGCGCATTGGGAGAGGGATGTAAATAAGCTCTGTAGGCGACGCACATTGGACCGGTAGGGGGGGGAGGAGACCGTGAGGGCGAAGTCATCAACTAATAATAATATTATTATTATGAACCCGTTTTTATTAGAACATACTCTCCATCCCTTCTAGCACTCTATACGTCCATCTGTCCAGCAGATAGATCTTAGGGCATTTGCCACCCTCTACCCTCACCAGCAACAAAAGTGGTTCGCCGAGCATTTTTCAATACTCGACTACTCCACTCGTTCTCGTCGGGGGGTTCGAACTCGTGCTGGTTGTCGTTTCGGATCGTTTCGGGTCGATGCGGGACCAGTTCCTTAGCCATTAGACCATCGGAACTGGTCGAAAATAACAACTCCCCTTCGAATCTTAAGCGTGATCTTCCATAGACAGGAAATTTAAAACAGAATCCTATCGTAATACCAACATCAAGCACTACAACTCTTATATTACTATTGCATGATCCCAGCGTCAAATTCCGTTTACTTTTCTTCCTCTCTACTCATTTATTTTATTCCTTCTACAAGCCTTCCAACATACATAGGAATAAAGTTAAATCCTTATTAGGACTGGTTAATAATTGTGGTGGTAGTAATAGTGATGATACCAATGTAAGCTGCACTCTATCTGATTTACGTTATAATACAGCGCTGGCTCTTTACCGTATGGTGCGGCAAACCAACGAGAAAGCATACCCGACACAACGCTATCACCCATTCTGATCCCCCCTGCCAACACAAGGACCAGGCAGTACGACGAGGACAAGCCTGAGGGAGATCATCAGCATATTGAAAGACGACATGCTCTCCTCTCACTCGCGGGCAAAACGTACAGAATATTAGACCACGCCCTCGCCCAAGGGCCAGTAGGTGTGTTCAACAACACATACTACTCAAAAGAACTCATGTGGGATCACAAGTACCAGTAAAATCATTGAAGGTGGTAGTTCACACTACACCAAGCATATTCAGCCTGCGTTAGACAAAATACAAGAAATGTGAGTGTCAGAATGCAAGATCTAGCTCGAGACTGATTGCTTGAGCATAGAGGAAGGTGGTGGGGAGGTGGTGTAACAGAGCCACTCAATCCAATAGTGGAAGAGCTAAGTTCCGCTAGACCTTCCTCTACCCGCTCACCCATAATGATGCCTCCCAGATATTGTAGACCTGCCCTCGTACGGCCAGGTCTTCACCAAACCCCAAATTCCCATCCCTCACTCCACTAAGTGCCTCGGGGCGAGGAAGATTCCATCAACAATAACGGGATGATTTGTCACACCAGAGGTTCCTATACGGGCTCCCCAGCCATACCGACAGATACAGAGGGATAATGCCACACTAGTCCCGCGCATTAAAATTTAGTCTTCTTGAGTTCAAATTAATAGAAGTTTGACCGTGACTTCGTAGTCCATTGACCCCACACCCATTCATCGCTCTGATGTTCAAAGTATCCCCACCGAATTTGTTACGGTACGCGACCTCTTTCGCCCTTTAGATTGACGTCGATTCTATCGCTATTCGGTAGTAGTCGCACGATAGCCCACCCAAATATCATAATGCAATGGCGTCCAACCGCTCCCATCACCGGAATTAATTCGACTCTATGGTCTCTCGGCAAAGCTCACTCAGCTCCTGTGTGTCCGCAATATGCTGACAGATTCAGCGGTGTTCTATCATCCTGGTCTCGAGGATCGATCTCAATTCTGTCACCTTCTAGCAGCAATCCCACCACCACTACCCTCGTTATCCACGCCTGCTACAAGATAGAGCAGTATCCGATTTGATAGGCCGTAAACATCCACCTCGACTCTCTCATCACCTAATAGCAACTGTGTAATCTCTCTAGAACCCCAGGTATTTTAATCTCGCCAAGTCGAGAAGAGGAGTTCCCATATTCTAGCGCATTTCTCTTATACCGGAGTAGATGCGGTATTGAGGAGGTTGATAGAAAACTAGTGCTTCAGGAGCTGAAGGGAGACTGGGGTTCTTGTCATATGAACCTAATTCTAAGGCTATTGTAATCCCTAGATAAGATTATGATGCCGAAAATACCTGCCTTCGTCTGTGCAGTAAGTTATAGAACCGACGAGATACTACACTTGGTTAGGTCATGCCCTGAGATACAGTGATCATGCCGAATCACAAGCACTGCTTGCGCTCAGGTGCCAGGCTTAATATATCGACATTCCAAATGGGCATTCGCTCCCCAAGTGCAACTCAACCTGTTCATTGCGAAGGGGAACTAATTCAATAATCGCTTTAGAATTCTTGATTTGCTGGAAGTATCGATGGCCGTTCGATAATGATAATGGTAGCATGGATTAACCTCTCCCAGCCAAGTGCTGCAGCATCTAGTGCCCTATCCCTAAAGAGAAGGTAGAGGAGTTCAGGCAATAGCCAATTGAAGTCAATGAAATATGTCAGGCTAGTTGCTAGGCTACTTAGGACATGGCATCTAGGAAATTATTTGAGTCATATTGATGTATATTCATGCTACAGATTGCTATAAGTAGGGCAGCCTCAGATGCATCCATAGACAAGCAAGTAAGACAGCAACTCGCTCTCTTTCTTTATAAATACTATCATGTTACTCTGCCCTTCGACTCCGGGTGCTTTTGTGTGACCTTAGATAGAATATTCTATTAATAGCCGAGTGATCAGTTGTGAGGGTGAGAGCTTCTCTCCCTGACACAATCTTATTGTACTTACTCTCGATGTTAGGGCGCGTCTGGTCGTCCGGGGTTTTTCAAACCTTGATAATCGCAAAATGAGAGTTGCAGCTAGCAACCGCCATAATCTCAAGTTGCTGTTATGGGGCATTTTCAAGCTCCAAGAAGTGTGTCTGGTCACTAAGAAAATCAATTCAAAAAAAGTCACTCAAAAAAATCAGAATAATTATTATGAGAACAATATTAGCACCTATATTTCAATTCTTATTTTTATTTTTTATTTTTTTATTCCAAGATTTGAGGGCTGTTGTGGGTTATTGTAGCCTGTGTATACTGTTCTGAAATGAAGGTTTGTGAAATACTGGTCTGACCAATATTTCAGAAACCTTCATTTTGATATCATTATCACATCTTGGTTATTGAGTTTGTGTGGCAACCAGACATGCCACTTGAAATCAAAATAGAGTTTTGGGCCAAACCTCCATAATCAGGGTCAAAATAAAGGTTTGAAGTGGCAACCAGACGCGCCCTTAATACTCCTACCTAGAGTATTGTATGTTGCAGAATTACAGATTACAGCGGCTCAAAGTAGACTTTAAAAAGTGTCTGGCAACAAGGAAAAATAAAAAGTGATTATTCCTTCTTGTCTTACCAACACTTTAAGCGTAGGCTCTGTCGCGCAGCAGCTGAATAAGCAACATTTCGTGAGGAAGAACGACTACTTTGGCCACATAAACCGAAACTGGTCTATAGATATTGGTTGTGCCATCATTGATAGCGATCATTATGCATGCTTCTAAAATGCAATGTTAGGGACCAAATATAGTTAACTAGGTCTAGAATATTTTCACCCTAGCCGAATGAAGGAACCTTCTTCCATATCAGCTAGTGGCATTAAAGTGTGTACTCCACATATATTATTCTATGGTTCATTAACCTCAGCAGCTTGAATTCGTTGGCCAGCTCGTATGTCTAACACACACGCTCTAGGATGTTCTATCCTAAATATCAATAAAACCAGAGTGCAACTCTCGGAAGGACCACCTTTAAAGCCTCTAAGTCATCTCAAATTCGACGGGCTTCTTAGGAACGCAAACAAGAACATCCACTTTCTCGAACCGGATATCAACGGCGTTAAGGCTCTCACGGCAACAAAAGGTTTTCCGGTTTCTTGGGCAAGGGCTAGCTTAAAAATGCACTGGCTGCAGCAGCACAAGAGAATAACCGGAGGAAATTTGATAAGGCAGCGATGGCTAATCTAGGAGTTGCTAATTCTCCGCTCACTGACTTGGTTGTTACCTACTCATCCTAGCCTATCCACTTGCACGAGAGAAAGGATATAGTGGGAGCCGGAGAAATCCTCGACGAGGCATTTCTGGAATTCGTAATCTCTCCTCTTCCACCCCTCTCCTACTATGTTCCCACACGCAATAGTTCCGGACAAATGTCTTCGGCGCCACGATAAACAAATATCCTCCCACTCGCCCTCGCTGACAACGTCGGGGAATCAAATAGCAATCCTAATAGGGAAGGAAATAGTAGGTGTGGATTTTATGCGGAAGATCTAAAAGGCACTACATATACCATGCATAACGCCAAAAGTCGCCATAAATTCTACGTGGGTAGGTAGTAGACTATGCTGTACTGCCGTAAAATCTGGTGATATCCACTCTTGGATTGTCAGCGGGAATCAGCCCGTCAGCCCATGATAGGTTTAGTTTAGCAAGCTAGAAGAATTGCGAATATGAATTAATGAGATCCAACCCCCTGGGGTGATCTTATGTGTCAAGAAAAGGCTAACCATTCTCGGCAGCTTTTGTCTCTGAATCCGGAGATTACAGGGCTGAGAGAGATACCGGTATTACGTCCCTTGGTTACTGTAATAATACTGGAGTTGATGGTGGTGGAGATGTTGTTAGAGTCTCTTGAGGCGAAGGAGCGGCAAGCTATTACTTAGGGCCCGTTTACCTATCCGTCTAGTTCAGAGATTTCGGTGGGGAAACTAGACGGTGGCATCTCAACCAACATCCTATCCATATTACTCGAGTACTGAGTTGGTGTTAGGTCTTAGTTATCGGAAGGATGTAGGTGGAGGGTTAGGATAAATGTAGAGTTTGTGTTGGGTCATGAGATAAAGCGATTGTTGGATTATAATAGATTGTGAGGATAGCATAGCATTCTAGAAGTGGTTGCTACTTGTTGGTGCGTCTGGGGGTTAAGAGTCGGGGTGAAATCGTGATGGCTGGTCACGAACTTGTCCCAAAAGCACTCCTTCAAGCAGAGACTTTTCCTCTGCTAGAGAATTTGCATTGTATCGTGAGCCAGGTGAAGTTCACCAGCGGGACTCTGGCCGATTTATTTGCTGGACTCTATTCAACGATCTTTGGCGAAGATGAAGAAATTGGAATAAATTTAGGGTATCATACTCCAAACTGCGCTGTACACCCCCGTTCACAAAGTTTTCGGGGAAAAGAAAAGAAAGGTACTGCAGCAATGTCTTGGCGGCAACGGAAGTACCAGGACAATCCTCAGCTAAACATGTGCAGCTCAAATTATGCTGGGCATAGTAATAGACTTCAGATTGACTTACAGAGAGTATGCTGCAGTGATTAAGGCACAGAGTGGTCATAGTAAGTGGTAGTTACAAAGTTTACATGTATTTCTCATGGAGCAGATCTCTGTGAGGACCGGCAGTGAGGGAAAAATCTTGTACCAGTACTTTTGTTGCCGCCAAGACATTGCCTCGGTATGATACCTTTCTTTCCGCGAGAACTTTGCGAACGGGGGTATGATACTCGAGTACAAGGTATAGGCATAAAAAAGTGGTACGGCGTAGGGGTGGGGTAGGTTGATTCCGGAAAAAATTGAGGTACACCGCAACCAAGCCCCCTCACTCTCTCACCAAAAATACAAGTATGTTGCAATCTAGCAGTAAAGTACCTCTTAAACCATCACCCTTTACCAGATGGTCTTCAATTTTCAAATGCTAAGTTTTTTCACCATCACAAATAGATGAGAAAAAAAATACAGAATAATATAGCAGATAGGGAAAATCTCAACCTGTAGATACCAGAAAGCATTGATTTTGAAAATAAGCCATCATACCTTCAAGTCTAGTTGAAATGAGGACACTATTAAATAGAATAACAGTTTAAAGATTTGGGCAACATCCCTAACAAGCACTTGTAATATTTGATTTGATGGAAAATGTGCTGGAAGAGAGGTTATCTACACCACCCACTAAGATTTTCCTTTATCAGTGGCATAGCATGGGAGGAATCATTTATTCTCTGAATGTTTTTTTCTCAAGTGTACCACTGCCACTGAAACATTAGTTAAGCAGTGTACCACTATTTTTTTTTTTTTTTTTTTTTTTTTTTTGTAAACTTTTCTATATTTGCTAACTACTCTCCATAGCGGCCGTGGCCGACGCCCCGCAAGGACATCACTCCTCTATAGCACGCCGGCTCATGACTAACGGCATCAAATACATAAACGGCTTTCTGTATCAAACGTTGATATCTGCCGAACACCAAAACCCACCAAACAAGAAAGGTAACAGCCTCCATCTGCGGTACAATACTCGGAACCGGAACCTACTAACCCAACCGCAGGTTTAGCATAGCCCACGCCTTTTCAGTATCCAGCCCTTCTGACCACTTTCCAGCCATTTTCCGAACCCCATGAAGCGTAACCCCCAAAGAAATAAACAACCTCCACCGCTACCACTTTCCGCTCTGAGCCTCCCCTAGGTAATTTTACGGCAGTCAAGCAGGCCACCTCCACCCCCTCCCCTTCCAACGACTATCGTCTCATCCGCGCCATGGTCGATGATATAGATATGGTATTCCATCAACCATCCCGGAGACTCGAAACCTAAAATATCATGAGCACAAAGGAAATATTCAAAGATAGTTATGGTTGAAGTAAAATCCATCGCCTAACCAACAACCGGATCCAATCCCCTGCCATTCTAGCGGCGCGGTTAGATAGACCTCCCCGGTATGGGTGCGACTTCATCCCAACGACCCTCCTAAACCAATCTCTTACCACTATTTTAACCCTGTACCTTGTAGTTCCCGAGGGTAACTCGGCGAACATCTCGGCACGCCAAGGGATCATCCAGGACCGCAAAACCCTAAGCTGATTGGGGGCCTGCAGGCCACCAGATCAGGTATGTGCCACAAAACCTTTGCTGATGGAACCAGCAGCTCAACCTATCACCTATTACCATATCATAGGAAAGGAAACCGCCAACTATCACTAATTACAAACAACGGGCATCATCCCCCCCGCAAAAGGAACGACTCCCCCAACTCACAAACATTCAACAAGAGGAAATCAAGCAACAGAGGACAAACAAAAAGAAGATAAGAAATCTCAACGTTTTAGCTCCCGCTCCTTTGCCGGGAGCCCCCTAAGAATGCCCCGCTCTGCCGTACCTACTCCCTCCATCGATCCTGAGGTCTCGTTGTCACTGCTCATCTCTCTGATTATCGCGGGTGCCTTTGTCGTCTACAACCTCTATGAACTAGTTGGGCTCCCACCGCTCTGGGAGCTGATCTTCGTAATGATTCCTGGGTTATTACTAGGCCCTAGAGCTCGCGAGACGCTAGAGAACACGTTTGGGATCTCAAAGGATGGTGGCTTGGGAATTGTTGCTCGAGTTCGGAATCGTGCTGCTAGCCTCGTGGGTGGACAGTTGGTTCCTGCGGGATACTCCCCAGACGGGGAAGGCTTGATTGGGGGATTGTGGAATTCTGGGAATACCTGTTACCAGAACTCTATTTTACAGGCAAGGAGTTCTGGTGTTTTCTCAGGTGCGAGTGGTTTGGGGTCTCCGGTGCTGACTTAATGAACAATGTACCAGGCTATGGCTTCGCTCGCGCATCTCAAACCGCATCTCGCGTCTCTTTCGCTCTCAGAACTAGAAGATGGAATGACGCCATCTGGGGCTCTTATCTCGCTAATCACCGACCTTAATACGCTTACCTCTGGTCCCCGGGCTTCGACACCTTCGCCGATTATTGTACGCGGAACGGATAATTCCGGATGGATTTACAACGAACAGCAAGACGCGCAGGAATTTTTTCAGAAGCTTACAGGATCTTTGGAGAAGGAAGTTTTGAGGTTTTTGAGCAGGCGCAAGGAAGGCGCTGCGAGAGGGTTGGAAAGTGTGCGAGAGTTGGAGGAAGTCGACGGTGAGAACAGAGCGCTGCCTTTAGACGCCACCTCGGATGCAACAGTTGCAAACGATTTGCGAAGTCCTTTTGAAGGATTGTTTGCTCAGAGGGTAGGCTGTCTGCAATGTGGATATGTGGAGGCTATAAGTTTGCAGCCATTTACTAGTTTGTCGCTATCTCTACCGTCCCAGGTAGGTATCCCTGTGGTTCTTGCACTTGACCTTCGCTAAGTCATCGTGCAAGTGGAGCTGTTCTCTAGAAGAGTGTCTGTCAGAGTTCACAGCAATAGAGAAAATCCGCGAAGTAGATTGTGACAAATGCACGCTTTTATCCCTCTGCAACAGACTCAAACTCTTCCTCGAGCCACCCGCAGAATCTAAAACCCCATCTCCAACCCTCCAAGAATCAACCAGACTCGAAATGCAAAAACGTCTCACCGCCCTCCAGCAAGCAATAGAGGAAGACAACTTTTCCCCAAATGTGCCCGGAGTAAAGATCTCTCCAAAGCAGAAGATCTCGTCGACAAAGACAAAACAAACCATGATTGCCCGCCCCCCACCAATACTAGTCCTGCACTTGAATCGGAGCCAATATGACATAGTGAGTGGCCTGACTGGCAAGAACCACGCTGCAGTATCATTCCCCGCGCGCCTCGACTTAGGCAGATCCGGGGTGGTCACACGACATGATACTGCCAACGGAAGCTGGGGCTTAACCGTAGATCCGGCGCTGCCCATGTCTGGGCGTACACCCAGATGGGTGGAAAAACCCATGGTAAGCCAGCAGGGTTCCGAGAACGCGGAAGAGAGGATGCAACAAAAAGACTTCATCCGGGAGAGTAGCCCTGAGAGAGTTCTCTACGAACTAAAGAGCGTAGTTGTACATCACGGCGGCCACCATAACGGGCACTACACTTGCTATCGAAAGCTCCACAGCACATGGTTCAAAACTAGTGATCACGAGATCAAGTGCGTAACCCTAACCCTACCTAAATTCCGTTGTTATTGGGATACTCACATCCGTACAGTGTCGTCGAAGAAAGTACCGTCCTCAACATTGGAAAAGTCTTCATGTTGTTTTACGAGCGCGTGAATTGTTTCCATGAGAATGGGAGTGTAGAGCTTGGATATAACTCTTTGGTAAATGGCGGACTTAATGCGACGCTTATTGCCAGCAACTGCGCTAGTAAACTGGACGACGGCATCGACGAAAACGAGCAGCACCCAAATCCCAACGGCACCATTATATCCCCCGTACAGGATTTACTCCCCGGGAGCACTTCTTCCTCATCTACTCATACTCCCGAAATCTCGCCCCCCGCAAGTCCAAACACACCCCCAGACTCTCCCGCAGAGGCTAGCGGAGGTGCGCAAAAGCTCGTGGAAGCATACCTTGCCGCGCTGAAAACGTATGCTTCACTTCGCGGCGCTCTAACATCGACTCTTTTCGCCGGTCACGCAGCATTATCGCAGGCAGAAACGGACGAGTTAGTCTTCGATATCCCTACGACGGCGAAAATTAGTGTAGAGATTGGTCTGGATTCTAGTTTCCGTATCCACACCTCTTCACCGCCGGCAGTAACAGGGCCAGTGACAAATGGCGTCCGCAAACGAAAAGGTAAAGGTAAGGAAGCCTCCGCTAATGGGTCTGCTACCTCTACCTTATCCCCGCTATTAAGAAAAGCGCAGGAGGAGTTCACTTCCGGTACCACCCCTGCCCTTTCCTATCCTTTGAATTTGTTCTGGCTAACAAGGGTAGCAACAACAACCCTCCCAACCCTGCTCTCTGCTTTGCAGACCCTACAGTCTCTTGAAACACGTATATCTTCAGATTCAGAAGCCTCATTGCTGCTGAAAGGGAGGTATAAACAACGGGTTCAAGAAATTATAAGCTAGTACTTTTCTTCCATTCTTTTCTCCCCATGGCTTGTTTCAATAGTTGGCTCTTCGTCTTTTTTTTTTTTTTTTACCAGGCGCCAGGTACTTGTTTGTCACTTGGGTTTGGGCGGGCGCATTGGGATGGTGTTTTAGAGTCTTATTTTCTTTTCTTTTCTTGTCTTAATATTCCTTTATTGTAAAGTGGAGTAGAGATTATATAGCTGTATTTTATTCTCATAGGGCAGAGTAGGACGTGGGTGTATGTATGTTAGGTGTGTATTTGTGAATTAAAATAGGAGAGGAGGGAAGGAATGAAGGGAGAAGAAGATGTGGTAATGGGTTAACTTGTAGAAGGGGAAAGGAGGGATGGGTTTAGTGTTGTAAATTTAATGGTGCGATGAGTTGTTTAACTTAGCGTAGAAGGTTTAAATAGGATCCTGGCTGTTATAGCTTAGTTCATCGACTGTAAGAAGCACCCGGGTGCTTGGGGTAGAATTTGTGATGCTCTCCAAAGAACCTTCCCGAGACTTTTGACTATTAAGATCCAGTGCGACATATCAGAAGTATTCGACAGTCCACATACCCTCGATAATTAAGCCTATGTGTTTGCTAAGGTAGACCCATCTCTGCAGTGGCTCTCCTGGGGATGGAATTTTCTTACCCTCAGTACCCCAGATAGCAGAATCTATTACATCTGGAACGCCCTGGCCCTACAGGGTGGGGATCGGATCTCCAGCAATGTGCCGTATAGTATCCTAACTCCCTCCTCCTATTTTCTCCCTGTGACCAGCCGAGATCGTATCTTTACCCAAGCTAGAAGTGCAATCGTCATAGGGCTCTTACGCCAATGGATATGGCATTAACCCTATGTAATGAGTTAGTAGTAAGCTAAATAGGAATATCCAAAGCTCGCTGGAGTCCGTGTTCCACTAGTTCTTTGTGCTAGATTCATCCAGTGATGAATGAGCTGGGAAGTATGGCACTTATCTAAGAGGAGTACGGGCTTCCGTTAGGAGCCGCTGTTGCCATGTTAGGATACCGTGATGTTTCTAAGTCTTCACTATCCTATCTTATAATAGCGCCTGTATTCGCAATTTGTTAATCCATTTTGCCATCATCTCACTATCATGCGAGTAAGTTGTTTGTGCAACTTGATTCCCTTATTCAAGCCTAGATACTCTACCGGTTTTTGTGTTCATGATATCTCACTCGGCAACTCCGCGGGTTGAGGTGTGGTGCGTAAATAAAAAGTAAAAGGTACAACCCCCCGCCCTAACTACCCCCCCCCCCTCTAAGCCATAAACCCCTTCCTCAGGTGGTTAGTTGCCGTTGTTTTGTCTTGAGGGAGAAATGATACATTTGGTATGAGTAGATAATGGACCATGAAAGGTATACACCTCTCGTTCTCATGTTATCTTTTCTTTGTGCTAATGATTTCCAGGCTCACGCCATTCTCTAGCTCGCAGATTTCCAGGATGTGAGCTGTAGATATCTCGTTTCTATCTATGCGTGGGTCTAGGGTTGGCTGTGCCAAGTGTCGTTTTATCTTGCGGAACATGAGGCAAAAAGGAGCACGTGTTTGGATATCATGGTTTGGCTCTAGGGGCCCGGGGTGTTGGATTTTTCTTTATCAGATTTATTTTGAGAATAGGCACAATAAGCTTTGATCTTAATGTACATGATATTGATGACTCCTGTTGCCCCTGTAATCATTTGATATCACTCGGTAGTTTTATAAGAGCCAAGTGCGCCGATCCGGCATCGTGCAGTTGGCAAAGAATTTTACTGTTTCAGACCGCCCAAGGGATAATGAACGATATATCGCAGACGAAAAGAGCCTAGCAGAATTGCAAACGGATCAAGTTTGGAAGATGCCTGTGGTGCGACAATAAAGCGGATAAAAGCATAGGGTGGGGGTAAATGGCTGCTCGGGATGAGAGCCTTGATGTGGATCACTCACGCAGGACTGCCGTTAAGTGCCGACGAGCTCTAAGTTACAAGGGTCTACCATGAATTGATGGTACAGCGCAGGGGTGGTCATTCTCTGTTGCTAAAGGCAACTTTGGTACACTAGAAAAAGGGTGTGTTTAAATGGACTCAAGCAATTTTACACTAATTTCACAGACATATTCTAGCGCCAAAATTAGAATTAAAAATAGGACAACTTCATAGGATTTTCAGAAATATAAATTCTCTAAAGAGTAGCAGCAATAAAACCTTCCTCAAAATTGTGCCAAGACTATTGTTTTTGGTGGGAAAACTTGTCTTGGCAGAATTTGGAAGTTCAACTGCATACTACTCTCGAGAAGTTGGAAATTAAGTAGATATTTTTATATAGTGATGGTGTCCTCATCATTGTCAGTCGTTCTGTGAAAAGTTTGGATTTTTCTGAATTTTCTCTCATATAATATCTTGGATTCGAGAGCTCTAATTTGGATAAAATTATAGTACATGTCTTGCAAGTCCTGTACCACTGCTCTCTAGCCTTGGATCCCTGCTCTGTACCATCAATTCATGGTATCTCCTGGACGGTCAAGACAGTGGGAAAATTGGTCTCATGCATTAGTGCTGATTCAGATTACTAATAATACCGAGGATAGTAAAGTATAACGAGTCTAGCAGCCCATTATTCCTTGACCAAGACTAAAGCTAACCTACAGATGTATTACTCATCCATATAAGGCAAATTTAGTTGCACCAATGCATGAGACCAATTTTGCCACCGTCTTGACCCCCAGGAGATACTCTTGTACCACGCCTTCAAGCTAGTAGTCGAGCTAGGTATCTGTTACAGGGCATTCCTATCGGGTATTGCGCAACAGGTAATGACTTGTCTCACTCGCTAAGTCTTTTCTTGTCAAGACTTCGAGTACTTATATCTTTAATACTTCAAGGTAAACTTGTGAGTCTCTTTACTTATCTTGTGCGTCTTGCTAACAAGATAATACCAAATGAAGTACTTCAAGATGTAAGATATAATCAAACTTATAATAAAGATATTTCTTATTCTCATAACATAACTTTAGATAGAAAATAACAGTGAATGGTTGCGTAAAGAACTAACTATCCTCTGCTTGTGCTTCCTTATATAGTTCTTTCCACAATCGCTTAGTAATCCAAAACTAAACTATGAGTTCCTATCATGATTCATGTAAAAACATAACTTCATATGACTCAAGCAAGTCTTTAATCAAATAAATTAAACTTAACTAAATATGAGTCTTACTTAACTCATATGTGAGATCCCATAACTGAACGTAGTCATGGTGAGAAATATCCAAAACCCTGAAGGTATGTAAGTATGATACCTTGTGAAAACCTACAAACCATACCAGGTTTGTAACAGTTCCATGGATTTCAATGCCGACAACATCCCTTCAACCTCCACATTAATGAGCTATTGTCAAGGTCTTATTGAGCTCCATAAGGAGGAATTGAGTGTGCCACTTATCCGTTTTACTCTCAAGGAGTATCTTTCCGCTCGTCACCACACCCCCGGTAGACTTCACCCGGCAATGGCCGATATCTGTTTCGTGACTTTGTTCTATCTGAATTCTTAACAGATCAAGGCATTCAAGTTTTCCGTAGTTACTCCTCCCCACATCCTTGACACACCCTTCCTAGGATATTGTTCACTATACTGAGGGTCCATACATGGAGGGGGCTCTCTGATTACTCCAGATCACTCACCCTGCGGTTGCTTCAGGAATATGGTACCACAATATCTGCCAAATCAGTTCTAGCACAAGCGAAGCGTATAAGTCTGGAAGATTTGGGTACCAGTTTCCCGTTTAGTGGACTATAGCGCGGATTACCCTTCGGAATTGGGGAAGTAGTGACTGCTGTAATCAAGACGGAAAGTTATGACGCCAATGAAGGAGACCTTTTCGAGTACACACCGCTTGCATGGGATGCTCGGAATTGACATGAGAAGGTGGTGAAAATCTTACTCTGACAGACAGGGGTCAACCCTAACAATCAGGATGATTATGATTGGTCTCAGCTCCTAACCAGGTTATCGGGCACGAATCTGGGCTTATAGAACTGGGATATCTATGAG
This sequence comes from Tuber borchii, assembly GCA_003070745.1. NCBI lineage: Eukaryota > Fungi > Ascomycota > Pezizomycetes > Pezizales > Tuberaceae > Tuber > Tuber borchii. The sequence continues at coordinate 63,109 of NESQ01000323.1, read as the reverse complement.
AGCCGTATCAATAATGTCGGGGAATAGCTGATAACAAGGGAGGAGAAGGTGCAAATTGGGTGCGGGGGATAAAGGTAATAAGGCAGTTATATTTTGCTATGGAGATCCGGGGACAGGTAAGACGTTTATCAGGTGTCAAGGCCTATCCCCCATAGAGAAAGTACAGTGGGCCTATTCTAACAAAATGCTATGACAGTTCGCTAGTAGTGGACAGGCTGTGCAATCTAAACATAGGACAGAACGCCGCCGTCAGCTGTTTTTACTTCCACTTCGCGGCTCGAAGGGAGCAGTCTGCAGCTAGTGTGCTGGGTTCCCTGCTAAAGCAAATTGTCGGCGAAATGGGAAGGATTCCAGAGGGAATTTCGCGAGCCTTGCAAGAACTAAAAAGGGTCACTGGTGGATGCAGACCGCAGCTCACTGATATCGTGAAGATGCTGCAACTAATCATGTTCTCCCAACCAACGTTTATGTATATTAACGCTCTCGATGAATGCACTGGAGTGCAGCGAGTCAGGATCCTCGATTCACGGAATCAAATCCTTTCAAAGTTCCCTGGTACTAATATTTATAACAGGCAGGCCTCATATTTGAACTGAGATTGTGAGATGGCTTATCGGATTAGTGACCAGAGTATCCATGGGCTCCGCAATAGGCGATGTCATGGCAAACCTTCGTGTTCAACTGAGCCTGGATTTGACACTAGATACTATGGACGATTGACCCTGACGGGTGTTTGGAAAATGTATACAGGTAAATAAAGCTCCGTCGAGCAAAACAAACATAATCCACACTAATCATGGAAGAAGAAAAAGGAAACAAAACAAAAAATTAAGGACATTTTGTCCGTCATTCAATCATGCTTATACCTTTTCATATCCCTACACCAGGGAACAATTCAACCACCAACATTTGCATTAAGCGAAAATCTCCTCCTCCTCCCCCCATACCCCCGCCTTGCGTAATAATGTTTCTGCCCGACGGTAAGCCCTGAAATGCTCTGTATGAGGTATCAAACGCTCAATAAACTCTACCAGTATTGCTAGACTCAACGTTATCCTTTCCCCCGGATCTTGGCCTTCCGGAAGACTCTCGCTAAGCAGATCTCTCATTGTTAGCAGAAAGTCTGTTAAGATTCCTCTGTCTGCCTCTTTCTGTGGCAGAAGGGTCTCCTGAAATGATGACACGATGTCAAGGCCATCCTCGCTCGCTCTGTAGCCATATATTGTAGCCCCTAATTTCCCAACTAAGGGGCTGCTAAGTTGACCTGCCTGGTTGAGCTCGATTAGCTTCTCAGCTAAATCGTTCAGCTTGATGGCTTCATCAATACTATCGATGACTGTTTTCTCATCTTGGCTAGCCTGGTCATCCCCAGCCTCTGCGCCCAATGCTGGCAATGCATTCTCTACGGTACTTTCAGTGAAAGAAAGGATAATGACCAGGCGGGTTTAGCCACCAGTGTGCAGAAGCCACAAGCGTGCATCGTCCATCAAATCAGTATGCTTTTCACACCACCCTGCATCACCCACAATGCGGGGAATCTCGTATTACGTAACTGGATGTAGGCATCTGGAAGCTTTTCCGAAACCCAGGTCCAATTCCCCTTGAATCCTATGAAGGCTGCTAAAAATTAGCCTGATAGGACAAATCAATTGATTATTGGTTTAACTACTTACTGGTTCCTGAACCCACAGTCACCCGCTTCCTCATTTCAGAGACCTCAATTTTCTCACGCAGCGACAAGAGAACAGTAGAATTGAAAAATATTTGCAGGGCAGCCTGTGTCGCCAACAGATTACACTTTATTGCAAGTGATTTGGAAAGAAAATTGTATTCTATTCGGATCTTTGGATTCTCAATGGCCTCCGGATATCTGTCCTTCCAGTCTGAAAGATCTTTGGGTGAAACGTTCTGGAAGATTCGTACACCTTCATATTTGGCTTGCAATTTCAATATTCGGTCGGGGGTCAGATCTCGAATATCCATCACAGGTTCTATACTGATGGCGGAGGGTTTCTGGACCATGGCTGGTAGAATCTCAATGCCGACACCTTTAATAGTAGGTGTGGGAATGTCGGTTTCGGGGGCAGCGGGGGTTGTGATGAGTCCTTTGTACAAGGGAGGTGGTGGCCTTTTGGATCGATTGGGTTTTGCTAATAGCCACCACTTATCCGCTTGCCTTGCATCGTTGTGACTGGCATGCCATAGAAACTTGAATAATTGAACTGTATGCTATGTCGTCGGACTTTCCTCTCTCAGTAAGGTCAGGAAAAAAAGAAAGAATTTCTGTCTCAGCAAGGGGAAAGGGACTGTGTTTTTTGCTGTCCCATTCCAGAGAAGAGAATTTTGGACTTCATAGCACACAGTTCAATTATTCGAGTTTTTACGATATCTTGGATTCCTTGGTAAGTGGTCACTCCCAACAATTCCCTGGCTCCTGTTGGCCTAAGGGATAAGTATCCGCACTACCTACCGTACTTAATCATATCTTATCTGATTTGATGTGGATTAGTCACGCGGAACTGCTGTTAAGCGCGGATGAGCTCCCACTTTTTCATGCCTACTATGTATAAGACTGGGTGTATCATAGTGAAAATGCCGCTAGGGTGGCCTCGGGAGACTCGACATCCACCTCTTGCCTCTAGGTTGGCAAGGGGGCCAGTTTCTAATAGTGGGTACTTGGGCTCCTGTAGTCCCCTAGGCTGTGTTTTCCTGTTCTTCGGAAACCTCCAGCCCTGGTTAGGTGCTTGTCCTAGGCAAGAATTATCCAAAAGTAAGAATTCACAAAAATATCAGTGAAAAAATCCGTAGTATTACAGGCCCACAACTCACGTTTTCTGATACTTCTTTCCTAGGACGAGTAGTATGTCTACAAATTAATTATCAGACTATCCATTAGACCGTTGGGGAGAAAACAGTGTTCATGTAGGCTGCGGATCGGAAGGTCGAAAGGCCAGTGAAGCACAGTCTAGTGTCCATCGGTATAGGAGGATAGCATAGTAATGTGGGGTACAAACGACTCGCCGGCAAGCCAACCCTACAAAGAAGGGATATAAAGATGTTAGGCAGCCTGGTTAACTCTTCGGTTTTGGTTGCCATAGTCTAGCAGTCAAGGCCTCACCGCTGAAGAGTATCGTCGGTGAATTCAACCCCACAAGTATAGTACTTCTCTTGGAGTAGTATACTTTTTAAAATAATTTAGAAAAACATTTTTTCTGTCCTCCCAGGCCTATTACATTCGAGACTCTATCTTAACTACCCTACCAATTTTGGTTACCACATGAATCCCGCAGGGCCGGAGACATGTCCTAGACAAAGAACTGGAGGACACTCAAAGGGGATACTTGCACCGGGCAGGAAGTATCCGAAAATCTGAGTGGTGAGTTTGTAATAAGCACAGATTCTTTGCCATATATTTTACGAATCCTCGCTTCTAGATACATCTTGCCTAGTTATTACGAGTACTTTTAGAGGGTCGCCCTTATGCCCTCTCGGATAACATCCCGGCGTGCAGACAGCCTCAGTTACAGCGCTGCAAATATGCTGCCCCCGCAAGCCATTACAGCTACCAGTCCAGGCGGAAACGATCAACTTGCGATGTCAGCAACTCTGCATCCATAAATAGGGCCCCCTAGGTTGGACCATGAGATATTAAGGACCGAAAGTGTCCATATTTCGAGCTATCTTTTATTCTCTCTGAGATTCAACCAAGATAGACGTTGGAAGGGTTGGTTAGATAATATGATGCTACTGATACCGGCGGGGACTACATAACATTATGAAGATAAAAATTATAGATCCTGCTAGAAGGCCCTCTTTGGACTATCTCCTAATTACCCTACGGACAAAAATTGATAACTTTAATTTCAGGAGAATACAGATGGAAAGCACAGGTCATACGCTTTTAATCAATATTGAAAAAAGAGTGCCGAATTGGGAAACTGAGAAAGAACGGAAGGAGTTACGAGTTCATGGGAGGAGAGCAAAGCAGCAGTTCATATGATACCATTGAAACAGCAGCCGCCCAGCCCCTGTAGACTCCAAGGGTATCAACCTATTGCATATCACACGAGCCACTCCCCTAGAAATAGCCCCTGTAATCCTTTATAATTAAGTGATAAATTTAAGTTAATTTGTAAATTTAACAATATAAGTGGAACAAGAAAAGAAGCTTCCCCCACTTTCAAGGAAAAAAGACATCCCGAAACTCTTTCAACAAAATAATGGGATAAGAAATACAACCCCAAAGGGCGGCCCCTGATCTTCGATTTTACCCCTTTTCCCTAGTTTCTTCGTCGTTGCTAATACCATGAATCTTCTTGAATTCCTCGACGATACCACGGTAATCTTCTGGAACATATGGTTCGAAAAAGTCTGCAGCGGCATCAGGCTTCCTTTGTGACTTGATGCCGATTTCTTGAAGCAGATGGTCTACAATCTATGGAGAGTTAGCAGGTATTCGAACGGAACTTACGGCCTGGTAGGTAGTTACTGGAAGGAAATCAAAAAACTGGCAAGTGAACTTATGGCCCAAGTTCAGGTAGCGTCTTCTAGAAAAAGCACCAGTAACAGCGACTTCATGCTCCATTTCTGCAAAGCTCTTTCCCGGATGAATACGTCCAGACATCCAAGCAACAGCCCACAACGCCATAACCTCAAAAACTATAGCAGTCGAGTACGTCTTAGCGGTGCCAATGAATACAAGCGACCGATCCAGCTCTTCTCCTGACAAGAGTGGCAAGGGAACCATATTTCGCCAAAGCCGATACGGGGTATGCGACATGGAGACTCTCTCGTGTGGCGGGGGCTTTCCAAGACGTGGGAATCTCTCAACTACCTCCTTATCAGCGACCTCTTCAAGGCGATCCCATTTTGCTGCAATCTCGGGTGGGCATTGCTGGATGGGAACCGGAATTCCTAGATTTGCCCCGTCTTCGGGGGAGAAGGCGGGTTGGGTTATGTCGTAGCCAGTAGCATAGATAACCACGTCAGCGCAGTGAGAGGAGCCGTCATCCAGATAGACTTGGTCGCCTTCGAGCTTCTCGATGGTATTACGGTGGACATTGATTTGGTCGCCGCGGTGAATCCAGTCAAGGATGTCTGGCTGTGTTAGAACTGTGATTCCCTCGTTGAGCCAGTAGGCGCTGTTAGGTATATCAGTATTTTAATACACTGAACTGCATTCAAACTGCGTCGTGCTTACCCATGATCAACAATATTTGGAGCTAGCTTAGCCATATTCTCGCTCTTTGCGTATTCTCCGTTACTTTGCATTGAATTTGTGGCGCGCTCCCAATACTTCCAATGAAGCCATTGTCCTAAGAAGTTCTTTCCGCTGTGTAATGCCCAGTGCCACCAATCGTCTGTGTAGAGATTGGGATGCAATATGGAAGAGAGTCTGGAGGTGGGAAAGTCATCAGAAGCTTTCTCATCAGCAGTTCCAGTAAGCAGGAGAGGAACGCCTCCACCTCCCTTCCTAACAATCCAATTGACGTGCTTCCCGTTCGTAACAAGACTGTATATAGCATCAATTGCAGACTTGCCGGCACCATACACGGTGACGTTTTTGACAGCAGGAGATGTGACATGGTCGTGATGTGTACCTAGCTCTTTTGTGTGAAAGACCTTAGAAGTGGATTTCTGGCTCGGAACGTTAGGTATGACGGGCTTGGATGTCAACCCGGTTGCAACAATAAGTCTGTCGCAAGTCATGAGCTCTGAACCGTCACCGATCCAGACGTCCCATCTCTTGCGATCCTCATTACGTACAACCCTGCTAACGGAAGTGCTGAATCTGATACGCTGTTTGACACCAAATTCTTCGGCGTATTCATTCATGTATGCGTGGATTTTAAGAGCGGGGACATATGCGTTTCTGTTTTCTCCCTCTATTTCGATGTTACGGTCTGCATACTCGTATCTACGGTATCGCTGTTGGGCAAGAAGGCTTGGGTAAATACGTGCCCGACTCCATGTGCCTCCGATCGTCTCTTCGGACTCCAAGATTGTTAAGTCAATATGAGGCTCGACTTGAAGATATCTAGCGAAAGGTCAGCGTCACTTCTTAGAAAAAAATGTATATGTTGAAAGGAAAGAAGCATACATTTTTGCAGCAACCAGCCCAGACCACCCAGCACCGATGATAATTACTTTCATAGGCATTGTATAAGAAATACAAGTGGATTAAGGCGCAATGGGAATCTAGAATGGACAAGTTGGGTGATTGAATGTCAGCTTCTCCAGCGCCTAAGCGTATTATAAATACTGGTACCTACCATTGTCTACCAAGGGCCACTCAAGCCTCAAGGATCAACCCCTGCTCCTGTAAGGTTTCGTATATGTAAGCCTTTGAGAAAAACATCTCTCCCTCGCTTTCTTCCTTGCGCGGCCCCGCCCCGATAGCCGGTCTTTACCGGTCGCCGAACGGACCACGAGGGCAGTTTATCCAGAGTGTAAGACACGGGCACACAACACAACTAAAGTGAAACTCATTAAGGCTAAGTATGAGGCAGGATTAGAGAACGGTAGCGATCAAGACTCACTTCCCCAAGAGGAAGATATACAAGGAAGCGTCCCATTACAAGCGTTCAATGCCGGGTCCGAAAAAGGGCTGTTCAGGCGCCAAGCTTCGTGTGGGCCTGCTATATGTGTATGCAAGAAAGGCGTTATACACATCAAATTCCTTCAACCTTAAAAACTTGGATAAAGGTCTCTCAGTTCACGGGCTTGATATCTCAATTCATTGACTAAATGAATTAGAGCTTAATTTTATTTTAAGACAAATCAAATAAAACACATAGGGAAAAGGTAAGAGGGCTAGGATCATAAATACCAATAACGAACTTTCTAGTAGCCTGACCACCAGCAGAAGGAACATCAGGGGGGAGAGGAAGAAAAAGCCATATTATTGGTGACGGAACAATGATCCTAGTAGTGCATTATACAACCATCAGGTGGAAGATCTTGGCACCCCTCCATTTTGCACCAAAAGTATCTTACTCTATAGACATTTGTTAAGCCCTTCCGATGCAAACAAAAATATATTGGCAATTAAACCAGAGTGGGGAGTGCATGAGAATTTGCCTTCTGACTATTTTTTTTGTATTGAAAAAGCGCTGTCAAGGATGATTGAGGTGTGTTGGGCAGTTGGGCAGGCAGTACTTGCCATTTTGTATGAGAGGTTCATATAAAAAGTAAATTTATATGATATGAGCTGTGGAATATCTACTATAACTTTTGACCAATGTAACCTAAGAGCACAAAAAAGTCACATAATCAAATTCCATAGAAATTTCCTGTTATCAGTAATAATTACCCCCTCATTTACTCCATAAAACATACTCGCTGGGCTTGTAAAGTGGGATACTTTTGGTGCAAAATAGGGGGGTGCCAAGACCTACCACCCTGTGGTTACAACATTAGAAGCGTTGAGGGAGCACAGATATTAGTGAGCGCACATATGGAGGAGCACAAAACTCTGGACGTGTGGCGCACTCGGGCATGAACGGACGTGTAAAGTTATATATGTAGAAGCTCTCCCTTATCAAGTAGCCTTGAAATAACTTAGTAACCTCCACAATAGACAACGCACGCCGCCCCTACATCTCCGACCGTCATCACAGAGAAACTCTTTCACCTCCACCAGTTGACCTAAAAAAACAGTTATTTTAACTAACCTCTAGCTCTTTCTTCTAGCAAGCCTTATAAAGTTACATTTTTTGTTGTTGCATGCCCATCACCTCACACTTCCAAAAAACTACCCTTCTGACCAAGTTAACCCGCTACGGAGCCTATCAGTTCCCTAAGCCTACCCCCCAAGTTGTGGCCGATCCCATTGCCAGGTCTCGATCTCATACACATAATAAAAGCGGTATTAGCTTGGCAGTCAGATACAAGTACCAGGGGGAATGCTTTCGTAGGAGGCAGGGATTATTTTACAGGTTAACTGGCCCCAAGCGGGGACTTGCATTGCCATTAGGGAGTCGTGTCACGTAGACAATAAATATTCTCCAGCAATTTGTCTACCTAGTCACAACTTCTTGGACTCCACGTTACCCATCCAGATCTTGCCCCCACACCACCCGAGGTGCGGACGGGCCCGAAAGGCCAGAATGACCCAACGGGCAGGACAACAACGATCAGCAGATCCCAGGTAGCAGGAACCTAGCCCGGTGTTTGATTAAACATGATTTGGGAGGGCTGACAGATGCTCCCAACATCTATGGATGTGTTGTTGATTGTATAATAGAGCGATCAGAAGAAAGGGAAGAAATCACCATTAGGCGTCGAACCTAAAAGCACCCCAATGAGTATAGATTTCGGGAGCCAACATAATAGTGGAAAACGGGTCCGGAGGTGTTTGGCTACTTCGACACCTCCTCCATGAGCACCCACAGCATCCACTGCAATGGATCCTAATTTGTGAGAGCTTTCGCTTATATTGACTTGTGATTGCAGTGGTTAATGGTTTATTTGACCTCATGGCGCAGGGACGCTGGTACCCTGAGGGCTCTACATCTCCTATGTAATTATACACTTATCACACACACTGTTGATCGCTGTGATCTTCATTGCTTGAACAAGCGAAAACGCCCAGCTAACCGGGTTTCAATGTCCAACGTGTTGAGTGGTGTCATGGATTTTTATCACGATGCTTTTCTTCTGCTGTCTTGTATCTATGAATACAGCTTGAAATCCCAGGGCAACCTGCCCTGGAGACCATAACACAAGGGTATCTCTAGCGCTATTGCACCTTGCTATGGCTGCTGAGGGGGAATTTCGGTAATGCTAACAGTTCGGCGCTGTCACAAAAGAGATATCAAGCCTAGGTAGAATCGTAGAATCACGACTTGTCACTCATATTCAAAACCCTTTTAGGCGACGCGGGCAGTTCCAGGCTTCTAGCGAGAAAGAAGCTTTCCCCGAGTGCAGCTTGGATGCCCTCAAATAGCCTAAGACAAGCAGGCCATACCCAAATCCAGACGAGCTAGCCGTTGCAGAACTCCTGCCAACCGTTACACATAACCCTTTCTTCCTGCAGTAACCCACAGGCGAATAGTGCCATCGGAAATCCTTCTGATATGCAATTAGAAATTATCCGAGAAAACCTCAATACATCCTGTTGGACTAGACTTTCCAACCCGGAGCCAGGTCAGCAATCGGAAGTTCTAACACTACTAACTTATAAGCAGGTACTGCAAAGCTATCACGGATCCATCCTTTATGACCAATGAAGCAATTCCATTGCCTTGGCCCTCGTATACACAGTCCACAGAGGAATGCCACTGGTTCTTATGAGAAAAGGTGCCTGATGCAGGGCTGCAAAGCACAGCCTCCTCAGGAAAGATTCCGAACCTGGTTACGAGACCCAAAAAAAAAGACAAGAATCCCAGACAACTATAGCACTAAGAGAATTGAACCCTGATTATCTTGCTTGTCTTTCAATCGGCCTCCTTTCAACTCTAAAATGTCTCATAGCTTAATAGAGGCTGTAAGTTAAAGTCTCTAGGCAATGAAGGGACTACCTGCCTAGCATCATTGGCAAATTCTTTAATTATTCTTAGACCCCTCACTTCAAGCCCCCAATCTCATAATTAGGAAATCCTTGGAAATTCCATCTGAGCACCCGGCAAAAACCCGCCGCATCTTTATCTCTTGCCCAAGATCTTGTCCACATTCAGCATCTGAGCTACAGCAGCGTTAGGTTGTTCCTATGCTCGATCAGCATTAAGTAAAGCTCTGCGGCAAGGAAATCGTAGGCTGAGTATATATCTCTTTTTTTTTCCTTTTTTCTCTTTTTTTCAACTTCTTCCTTAACTTCGCCTCTATGTCCATAGCTTTCGAGTGAACGCTCAGAGCACTTGTCTCAGCACTGCATTTCGAAATTCCAATCTAACAATCCTAAACACTATTTATTAGTGGCAGACTCGGCAGACTCCAGTCTCGCTCATTATCTCCCCGTCAAAGCTATTAGAGCATTTAGCTTTGTTTCCATATTCATAGAAAGGCGATTCTACAGCTAATCTAATTGCTAATGGAGAAAAGGCATCTTTATTCAAGGCATCCTTATTATTTGTTGGTATGTGTGGGGACCCTCATTGAGGGTATTTCCTATAGTAAATTCGCACCACAATAAAACCCATATGGCCGGACTTTTGATAGTTGAGTTGAGAAAATCATATGCCCAGAGCCGCCCAGACTCAAGAGCCCACCAGTTACCCCTTGTTTCAAGAGCTCTTATGAACACAGGACCTTTTCTAAAAGGCAATTGTGAGGACTGTAGGGTCTACTAGCCGGGAATCCTAACCCTCTGAGGAGGACTTTTAGTACCATGTAGCTCCGCAGCCTATGAACAGCGGATGCAATTGGGGACGCCTTAGGATAAAATTCAGTGTTAAAAAGCCATAGATAAGTTCAATTCCCATTTTTCTCGTTTTTTATTATTATTATTCATATGATACTTTCTTTTGCTCACTTCTCATCTCATGCATCTTCTAGCCCTAACAAAATTGAAAAAAAACACAAAAATAACTCAACTGTGATCCTGATTTAAGCATCAACTTAGGTTTTTGCAGGATTTTTTACGTTGCATCCGCTAAGGTGTTGTGCAGAGACTACCGGGACCATGTACTATTCTGCACACTTGCTAGAGCAGGTACCACACTCGGGCTTAAACTAAGTTACGGTATCATAGATAAGCGTGCGATGTGACAACGAACCAAAACTAAAAAAATCACAGCATTAACTTAGCTAACAAACACTAGCCCCGAAGTCAACAATTACCCCAGGATCAAGGCTGTGCGGTAGCAAGGTGAGGAAGAGGAGAAGGAAGAACTAGTCTTTTTCGCCCCTGCTGTGTCGAGATATTCATACTACCGGTAGAGATCGTGCTCTTCGCCCCATATGGCTGCCTTGCTAGGTTTCATGTGCCATAACCTAGCTTAAGCGCAAGCAATACAACCCCAAAAAGCAATATAGGGCTTAACCACTCGAAGATAACAACACCTTGAGAACATACTGTAAATTCTCCATAAATCTACCATCGGCCATCGGGCCCTGACCTTCGCGGTCCAAGACAAAACACCCGGGGAAGGAAGAGTGTTTTCCAGATGCGTTATAGCTTATTTATGATAAACCCATTGGGTCTCATTAACTGGTATTCGTAATTTTGTTAACCGGCCCCGCTAGGCCTATGGTTGTTTAGACAGTGAATTCTATTGAGATCCCCGATGGTAGATTTATCGAGAGTTTACTGTATAGGTCAACCAGCATAAGGCAGGTGTTAATAGGCTATGCTTGCGCTGCTAATTTGTGATATCCACTTTAACTATGGAATGATGACATTTCAGCCTTTCAGCTACACGTCGTGTTCCTGCATATCGTGGTACTTAATTTGGGACATACCAACCCCCCTCAAAGCAAAAGAATGATATTCCAAGAAACGCACCCTTAAGATAGGCATAAGGTGCTCCTGAAGCTAGTCACCGGAATTGCGGCCTGAACATACCATATTAGATTTTTTACATGTCATATCCTGGTGCCTCGGCCTCGTCAATTAACACAATAAAAAGGCTTAGCAACGAATAGCCCCTCCAATCTTTACGAAGACCTGATTTCTTCGAGGGCCAAAACTCCTTGTTAACTCCAGACTCCTAAGGCCTTCAACAAAATATTCCGACAACTTATTGCTCATTACAAACAAGAGAAGGGTTTTGTATGATAGGTTCCCCAGCAGCGAACGGAAGCATACTTAAACCCAGTTAGAGCCCGTTTGGATACGACGGTTCCGTTCCGTTGCCCCAAACAAATGACCATTTCCCTTCCGTTCCAAAATTCTGAACAACCGTTTGTGCAGGTAAAGTATGATAGCTCAAATACACAAAAACTCTTCAGATTTTATATCTAATATTATTACAAAGTTACTGTTATCTAATATACTAGACTTCACTTACTACTTTCCTTATTTAACTGGCTCTTATAACCTGATGCCTTCTCCTACCAAATTCAGACCTTCTAGGGATTGTCTATTTTAACTTTTTATCAGGGTATCATATACCACTGACAACTATTCTAGTTTTATTACAAATTCAAAATTGGTACCTTTTTAAATCCTTTTTGAGCTGTTCTTCATTCTTCTAAATATAGTGCCAACAAATGACTTTGATTTTTTCCACTTTCAACTATAAGTTGTTTAATAATATTATATTCCTAAAGATTTCTAAATTAATCTTATTAAATTTTATACACACTACTAGGTATTTTCTATCCTCTAAGTTTCTTGTACCAAATATGCTATTTTCATAACATATTTAATGCTAACAATAACCACTCCTGTCCTCTCTAGTCTCTAAACTACCGTATGAACTGGAATAAACAGTCCTTGTGCTACGTATGATAGTCCAAAATTTCCTCCTTTAGAAAAGGTGCGAAAAACACATACAAAAATCTACCCCTCCAGACAAAGAGAAAGAAAAAAACACCAAACCTTCCTAAGACAACTCCATCGCCTTGGGGCAAAGACTGTTTATTCGGATTCTTACGGTATTCCAAAGCAACAGTTACCAATCTAGTAATGATACCAAGCTTTTCTGAATTCTCAACACTCGTCTTGGATGCCCAGTAGCAACAGAATTAAGATATTATTACAAACTAATATCATTACAGGAAAGTTATGGGCAATATGTAAATATTGTTTCAATGGCAAATTTTCCTTGCAATTAATAATGTTTTTATTGCTTCCCACCTCATCAATAAATTTTCTGTATTCATTCCCTTCTATTTCCATGATTGTGTGGTGTATCCTGCTTCAATCTTACATACTTCCCGGATCTCAGAAGTCAGTACCCTGAGGTTATAGAATAAGATAAAAGGTCAATCACAAGGCACAAATATCTCCCCAAAGTGCTCCACCAGGTCTCCTCGGTAGCACATATTTCCTGGCGCCGTGTGGTTCGCGCACACGCTATTACCCGTGATATAATAAAACGCCAATACCCGGAATTAGCTTGCCGCCAGGGACACGCTGAACCCTACCCCCGATGTCAGAATAAGACTCCGGCTTGGCTTCAAGGAGTCAACAGTTAGCCGAATTCTCCCCATCCCTGATGACATTGGTCGGTGATACAAAACATCGCTTCTCTTGGCGATGGACTGGCGATTTAAGCTTAAGAGAGCGGTTACTAATGGCCTCAATCACCCTTGGCGGAATTTCTAGCTTATGGAGGAAAAACCATCGTTCGATGGGTTTGGGCGGGTGACGAATTGTGATTGTGCTAGAGATTGGTGAGCAGGTTAGGAAAGCTGGCGTGTCAAAAGCCGCCATCTCTTGCATCGGGTCAGCTTCATCCCGACAATAAATGACCCGAGACACATCCTGTGCCGTTGATCAGGCACGGTTAGCACCAAGAATAAGATTCTAGGTACCAGCAACAAACTTCCTAGTAATACCGGGACCCGCGCATTGGCTATGATACCCAACATCGTCTAATTCAAAATAAGCACTTAGAAAAACGAAATTAATTTGGCCACATCATAGAATAAAAAAACAATAAACAAGACGCCCCCAATCGCACCATCCCCAAAACTACCTTGTGAAAAATATTTAAACAAAAAGAAATAAAGCTATCTACTTTTACATATTCTTAGGGATTACTAGCTGGTAGTTCCCATGTAGGCCTAGGCTCAAGATTAGGAACTGCCTCATTCGCTGGAGCTTCTACCGGCTGCTGCTGCTCTGGGTATGGTTTTGGCGCGTATGGGTCGTGACCGTGGGCGTATGCAGGCCCGGAGGCTGCCTGTGGGGCATACTGCTGTAAGTGTTCTTGCTGCGTGTACTGCGCCATGCTCCCGCTTTGAGTTGGTGCTGTCGGCTTCTTTTTGAAGAACAGAAAGAAGACACCGAGCGCGAGCGCACCTAATCCTGCTGCCCCGCCAATAGCAATACCTGCGATCGCACCTCCGGATAAAGCTTGTGAATTTGAGCCTGTTGCAGTGGTAGTTCCTGCTGAAGAGGTAGTTGAAGTAGCGGACGCGATGGTGTTGCTACTTCCAGGCCTACTTGTTTGGTTCGATCCCGGATCGCTCCGTGTGGCGGTGAGAATCCCAATTCCTGGAGTGTTCCCGTTCAAGTAGTAACTGTTTGTGTAGGTTGGATTCTGGCTTTGTTCGCATTGAGGGTATACGGCGTCATTGGGAACTACTTCAGTGTTGCAGTATGGAAACGCTTCTGTGCTGGGGCGGAGTTAACCATCAAAATCCAGCGCGAAACATCCTCAAGAAAAATACCAGCAAGCAGTACCACATCCTGCGGTGAAATTCCTACAACCTCCCCCGGGAGTACACTTTGCGATATCGCTACTCTCGTTAGTACCAGTACTCGATATGCTCATGAAAGAAACAAACGTTTCGTAACAGCATTGTCCTGTAGAAGACACAACCACACAGTTCCCCTTATTCCCGCTCACTGTAGGACATTGCACTAAACACCGTTAGAACCACCCCCGACCACAAGGTTTCCCAGGAAACTCACCATTTGCCTTGACCCCCGTGCAATAATAATTAGCGGTCGCTCTCTTCACCAAATCTGGATGCGGCGGGGGCGTGACATCTGCTCCCATGGCTCCTATAATCCCCGTAGGCCCAGGAATACATTGTGCCGGCGGTGCGATGAAACTCTGGGGAACGAAAGTCGCCCGAACAACGACCAATATCGAAAAACTAAAGTATAGAACCCTCATCGTGAAGGATGGGAAGTGCAGAAATGAGGAAGAAAGGAGAAATGGAGACGGAGGCGGCCATGGTGCGTGCCGATTATGAGGACGGGGTTGGCGAGTTTTCAGCTCTTGGGAAAAAGAAAATATGGCTCTTCCCATTTCGCCCAAGGGGTTTTATTCGGACCAATGAAGTGTCAGAGGAGGTCTTAGGCGGATAAGTAATCCTTTTTGCGTTACCAGAACTGGGCGCACTCAATGCACTCTCCCTACCGGTGGGCTACTGGTATGATAACCAACTACCGGTATCGGTACTGTGCCGATTCTCACACTTTTAATGACTTGAGAATCATCATGTGTCGCGAGATTCCCCAAATCTAATTTTCGCCTCTTACCCTATCTAATTTTCGCCTCTTACCCTATCTATTTTGGCCCTTACAAGTATCCCCCTACCTGTATATTATTGCCTTTCGAGAAAATTTCCGCAAATTGGGAGTAAAAAGTGTAACGGTTGTGCCAGCCCAGGCACAGGTGTAACCTTGTTTCCACTGAAAAAATCACAAGGTTTCACCGACAAGAAGGATAAACTTCAGCTGACCTAATTGAGCGCATCAGCACCAATTTGAGGGATGATCTTCCGACCACGCCACTGACTTGGGGCAAGGAACTGCAATATTGGAGTTCACGGCGTGTCACTCGGCGCTAATTTGCGCCGTTAAATGAATCCCGGCGGGGTAGTGGCACGCTGTGGCGCTGTGACGTATGGCATAGTTAAAGATAGATAATCGTACTCGAGTACAGGAGGGAACACTTGCACGGAAATACTACATGGTTTACCCATCCTCCCTCAGTGTCCTTGTGGGCTGGGCTGACATATCATAAAGAAAGTGGTTTGACATCAAGCAACTAGCGCGATCCAATAAAAACAGACGCGCGGATCAATTTCCAGTGCCGGTATAGCCGTGTGCCAAAGTTCCGGCACCCCTGCTGGTACTTGTACCATGACAAAATTTTATAGTTGATGTATTGTAGCCGTTTTTTGTTGAATACCAGCCTGGGCGCCAAAACTTTTGGTACGCGGCTTCACGGATGTTGAATATCGGCAATTCAGACCGGTTTCTAGCACTCGTGGGATGCTTTCAGCGGGAGGATGGCTAACCGCCATTGATTCAAGATACGGTAGATATTCTCGGTCTCAGCTGTCAGGCTCAGAAGGGTAACACCCTATAAAAGCCTTGATTGAACCAAGGATGCCAGAGCTCGGTCTGCATTTACCCCTGAGCCGATCAACTGTCGCGGTCGAGTGAATATGGGGTACCGGTAAACTATTGTGCGAGACAAAAGGGAAAAAAAGAGCAAGGAATGATTAAGCAAAAGTATCTCCAATTCATAATTAGCACCAGTGTAAAGTTGGTGCCCGAAACCGATCCCGACAATTCGATCTAACCATACCGTATCATAACTATCACACTCATCACTGTCCATCCTAAAATAATATGGGCTATCGTGGGCGAACAGACTAAAGGCGCGACAGCCAAACACGTCAACACAAGAACTAGAGTGGGCTCAATGAGGGAGGTAAATCAGAAACTTCGTTCGCTCTCACTCTCAACTAAACTAACTAAACGAAACATAAGAATATATAGAGTATAAGGAAACCACTTCAACCATTCTATCGTTCCCTACACTCATCCATGCACATCTCCATCTCTCCGCATACCTTCATGTAGATGATAAAGGAAAGACAAGCCAATGATTCCTTTATCACCTTTCAACTTCAGAACAAAAAAAAGAAATGATAAACAACATTCTGAAAACTTCCCGCATGTCCACATCCGCCAACTCTAACACATCCATTGCCCTCCATTACAAAACAAGCCGTCTCCGTTAACCCGCTTAAGTCTCCTGAGGAAACATTATACCTACCTCAATTCTCTCTAAGTCCTCCCATCCTGCCCCCTCGGTCCTCAACCATCCATCGCCACCTGAGCTTCCTCCATCATCGTCCATCAAAACTCTGAGCATGGTCCTCGTCCCGCGCTCCCCACCCATCTCGACCCTAAGTTTCAAATTTACAATAATAGAAAACCCCCTAAGCATCTTATTGACACCTGATTGCAACTCTTTGACTGAACTGCTTCCTAATGGGGCCGCAGGATCCCACTTGAGGTCTATGAGGTTTGGTACGCAAAGATGGTTCTCTAGACAAATCTTTAAATTGCGTCGTGGAATGACATCGCTACGGCGGGAATCTACTAAGGCGGTAATCAATGGGAGGACAGCGGGGCGGAGGGAGTCGAGGATTTCGTGAGGAGGTTTTTGGTGGGGGATAGCCCAAGGAATGTGTTGGGGGAGGGAGGAAGAAGTGCTTCGGTGGCGAGTGTGTGGAGTTGGCCGAGGGGATGGTGAGAGCTGGGATATGCCCTGACGAGGGGGGAGGGATTGGAGGGATTGGGACGAAGCTCGAGGTGGAGAGGCTGCTAAGGTAAGTTGTGTCTCGCGGGTAAGGGTAGGCGTGGTCATGCTCCTGGGCTCCGAAGATGATGAGGGGGCCTCACTCGGAGAGTGCTGGGGCGCTGGGACGGGCTGTAGGGGTGGTGGGCGATAATTTCCTAGAGTTGGGGAAGTCATTGATTGTGACGAGGTATTCCCATAGGCAGGTAAGAGGACATCTGGGGAGCTTGGAGAAAGCGAACTTGGTACAGGGGTATCAAGTAAGGAAGGAGGCGGTGATCTGGGCGAGGGAGAACTAATTGAGTGTCTAGGTGGTGGCCGGTAAGATGACCCCATCGAGGCTATATTCGAAGTGGATGATCGTGGTATATCACGCTGTGGGCCAAGGGATGATTCTGGCTTTCTTGGCGGTGGTCTATAAGTTTGCACTGACGAGGAATTACCTGAAGGAGATAATTGCGATATACCCCGCCATGTATTAGTAGACGCCTCTGGCTCTCTTGAAGGTGGTCCGTGAGCTGGTGGCGGCATGCCATTGCTCGATGAAGATAATTGAGATATACCCCTTCCCGGATTAACGGACACCTCTAGGCCTCTTGACCGCGACGCCTCGGATCCGACCTTCGGTAGCTGTGCGCCATTAATACCGTCCATTACCGTTCTAGAAACTTTTTCCAACTGCCCCTTCCATCTTTCACTCCTTTCTCTCCAGTTCGACGGTGCATTCCCCTGAGTGCTCGGTGGTGTGTTTTGGGGCTGGCTTCTGCCCGAAGTTTCAGCAGTTTGGTCCGACGAAGCCTGGATCAATTTAGCATAATTCCAACTGGAGGCTTAATCGCTATGATTACCGTAGCGCCGGACTGGCTAATCAATTCTCTTAATAAGGATAGAAAGGCTCGCTTAGCTGGACTAGTCCCAGGCGCAGACGACATACAATACTCCCAGGCCTTCCGTCCATTTGCGTCCCGGCCGTATCGCTCAGTCACGCCAGATTCACTATCTCTGAACCCAGCTGACAACATCCCGAAACACCTCTCGAAATCCTATTAAATAGTGAGTTGAATGGCCATTCTTTGGAACGCGGCGACATACTTCAACTGTCATTCTCCTGAACACACTACACATATCAAACGCTCTGGGAATACCGGTATACGGATCTAGATCTGCCTTTGCACCTTCCTTCTTAAGAATCATGACGACGATATCAGCTATCTTTTTAATCCGTCTTGCCATCCACCTTCCGCCGACCTTTCTGATTTGTTCGTTGGCCCAATTTTGCTTCAAAAATGCAATATATAGGGGCGGCAGTGGGCCTAAATTTGGGTCCGCGCCTGCTGCAATCATCATATTAATAAGATCCACCTTAGGGTATACCACTGCAACCAGAAATGGGGGGATGTCCATTCTATCGCAGGCATTTATGTGTTCTTTCCCTGGCCATAGTCCTTGCAAATATTGAAAGATACTCCTCGTTTCTACAGGGGCGTTTTCCGCGTCTACACCCGCCGCAGCAATAGCATGGAAAACATTCCTGCCAAGACCTGGAGAGCAGATAAATGACGGAGGCGGCCTTTCCGGATTTGACTTGCATGTCATCAAATATTTTATACCCTTTAGGGGCAGAGGAACCTCCAAGCACCGGGCCAAGATAGTAAAGCCTTCTTGGACGTGGTCCCGATCTGCACCGTACTGAAGGAGGAGATTAGCGACTGGGTAGTTGCCTTCAAGGACGGCTACACCAAACGGTGTTCGACCCTTCTCATCTACCCGATCTACCTGCACTCCACGCTTTAATAACTGTTCTGGAAAGAACACATCCCGATGACCTGCAAGCGCGCAAACGTGAAGGTAGTTTGCACCATACCAAGTAGCCGGAAGTGCTAGGTGTATGTCTGCTCCATGATGAAGGAGGACCTCGAAGATATCCCTGTATCCCATGTTGATCGCGTCCATCAGTGGAGTTCTGTTTTGATAAAGAATCTCGAGATGTTGCTTCGAGGGTGTGTGGCTTAGAAGGTAGTTTACTACCCTTGGGTAGCCTGCCAGAGTAGCATAGTGGAGCACTGTGCATTGTCCGCGACCGCCCAAATCCTTATAATTGATAGCTTTGTATTTATGCAGAACTTTAAGAATGGCTATCTTGGCATTCTCATAGTTTCCCCCATGTTCTTTAATATTTTCTAGACGGTATGCGGGCCCGAGGACTGTTTCTTCCAGCGGCTCAGATGCGGAGTCTTCCGATGAAAGTCTACGACTTGATGCCGCTACCATCATATCTAGCGCTTCGGCACGGCCAAACATGCATGCCCAACGAATGGCCGATCTACTCTCGCCTTTGGCATAAGGGTCAGCGCCCAGGCGGAGAAGGGCCCTGATGCTAGTTATGTGATTTCTCACGACTGCATAATCCAAGGGAGAATGGCCCCAAAATCCGTGCTCGCCCTCTCGTGGGTTTTCTGCTGCCCATTGGTCTACGTCTGCGCCGTTTCTAACCATCAACTCAGAAATAGAGTCGATGTGTTGTTCATCGAAAAACGGTAGGAAATGGATAGGGCCTTCTCCGAAAATACTCATTTTGTCTGCCTTAGCTCCTGCTTCTATGAGACACCTAGAAACTTCATAATGCCCTGCTCTACTGGCTTCTAGCAGAGGTGTCTCCTCTAGGCGGTTGATGACATCGACTCCTATGCCCAAGCTTATGAGACCTTTGACTACTTCCAGATAACCTGACCGAGCAGCGCAATGCAGCAATGTGTCCTCGTCTTCTGTGACATAAATATCGCATAGCTCAACGCCAGGGGAGTTCTCAATTGCCTCCCCTATTCCTTCCAGGCCGCTTACATCTACCCATGGGAACAGCGCAGATCGCTGCAACATGCCCCTAGCTCCTCCACATTCACGGAATAGCGCAAGGGTCTCATCGTAAGCGTTGGGGTAGTACTTTTTTAGGTCTTCAAATGCTGTATGTGATCCTTTCAATGCCCCCTGTCGTAGTAAGGCTTGGAATGGAATCTCTTCATCAAGTTGAACACCCAAGGCATCAAAAATTCGACCAATTAAGTGTCCTATCTCATCGTATCCCCCACTATCCGCGTAGTGTGTTAGCCATATTAGTGCCATATCCGAGGCACTAGCGATGCCTGCGCCATAGCGGTTGATAAGTAGTTGAAATAGCTGGAAGCTGGCTTGATGCGCGTGTACTGAGTTACTAGACGCAACTGCTTCTAAAGCATGAATGATGGAAGCCCGTACGCAAAAACTATCCTCTTTCATGCAGTTAGCATCAAAAATGATCTAGTGAGGTTAGCCTACTACAGACTGATAGAGTACAGATAAGACTAACATCTTCGTAATCGAATTCTTCTAACAGGGTGGCTGGAGCGGTATCATCGGTATCCCCTGTAAGCTCGCGAAGCTTCATGACGGCTTTCTCAAGATTCCGCTGTGTTGGTAGGTATTGAATAGCGAATTCCAGCACCTCGCAAACGGCCGCTGCTTCTGAGGCATCGCAGCGTTCGCATAACATTATTGCCACTAGTGATAGAAATTCGGGGTCTTTTTTAAGTTCTTGTGATCGTTGCTCAATATCTACCTCTTCGGACTTGAATGGCGCGATCTTGAACGGATTGATGCCGTCAAGCATAACACGAAATATTAACATCCCAAAACTATAAACATCCGTAAACTTCAGGTGTTCTCTTAGGATATCCTCGTTATATTCGGGGGCGTTCCAGGGAATCGTGTGCGCCGGTAAACCCCTATGCTCGTCCTCCCTAAAATCCAAGACAGAAGATCCAAAGTCCCCAACCTTTCCAACCATCCGTCCCTTCTCAGCTGACCAGAAAACGAGTATATTCTCACTCTTAACATCCCCATGAACTATACCACTTCCGTGAATAGCCAATAATGCCCTTCCAACGTCTTCACAAAATTGCATTTTCTCCAAAAACTCCATCTCTGGCTTTCCCCTTTGATAATCCCTTAGCGAGCCTTCTTCGGAGTATTCCAGCACAAGTAGAGGCCAGGCGACGTCATGGTGATTAAGGTCTGGCTCCCACCCAACCCCCAAAAGTGTGATAATGTTGGGATGAGATCGCAGTGGCTGATGCGTGAGGGCCCGGATCTCCCTTAGCGAAGCATTATACAAGCTCTTCTTCGCGACATTATTATTATAGTCATCAACAAACTTCAATCCCTTTATTACGAGCTTATCGCCCACATCGTATCCAGCACACCCATTAATAAAGTCCCGAAGTGACTCTTGGATAGGATGTAGCGAAACCTTGAACGACAACCCCACACCCAAACTGTCGAGCCCTGCCATCGATATATTGCCATAGGTATGAAACTCGTCGTTCTTTGGCCATACCCTACGTAAAAGCGAGAACAAGTGAAGAAAGTCTAGTGGTCGTTCATAAGCCTGCACTGGCGCTTGCGGGACCGTAAGTCCTGTGCTGCCGCCCGCACGAATGGTCCCTCCCGAACTTGGGGACTCCGACGAGGAGCTATCGGATGACGAGGAGGAAGTTCGCTCCCTGACCATTCCTGGCCAATTTGGCCCGCTCGCCGCCGCAGTCTCGCTCTCTGTAGGCCTCGACATCGCAGCAGATGCAAGGGCTATGCGGGTGGGCGTGGTAGGAAGGGGGGTAAGGTTTGAGGAGAGGAAAGACAAAGTATGTGTGCGAAGCAATTAGAAGCAATTCTCGGGCCCTGTTACTGTATAGGCGGGAATTTGCAGCTTTGATAACCTAATTTAAGGCACGATAGAAGGCAAAGTTATGGTATGATACAGTGCGATGGATGGGGGTTTTTCTATCCTCCAAGGCCCATAGATAATAGAGCGGGAGGGGCCGCACTGCGCCCTGTGTTACCAACAGAAGAGGCTCGAGAGAGGGCGCTCACATTGTCCAAGGCTGAGAATTAACTTTGCAACATGGTGATTTGATAGTGGGCAGAAGAATGTTGTCTATTGTAAGCACCCATTTGTTAGTACGGTACCCTTGCTCGAGCACTGATCCCAGTGCCGCACCCTGCCGTGCTCTAGTTTCGGAGTCTTCGGAGAAGCACTACTACCGTTACAGTATCATACTCTTTCTAAAGTATTTTTTTAGATCCTTGAGTGGAAACCATTTCCTGGTATCGTCGACCAAGTTTGAGCCAGAATGAGCTCAGCCCTAGCCTACCAAGCAAGAAGGTTAATTAACCGAGCAGGGATTAGAGCAACCATTATTCTCGCGTGATTCCCCGCGAGGCGATCTCCCCCAGGCATGATGCGGCACTCAAGATGCCATGATCACAAGCGTCCATAAAACCCTAAGCAAGGCAAGTGATACAGTGCTCGAGTACAGTACTAGTATTCTACAAGAACTACTTTTGGCTTAACTTTTTAATTAAACTATTCCCAACCAATATCCAACAGTTCTGACTGGGACACTGGATCACACTCGAGTACCCCGCACCATTCAACCACACGGTACCCCTAATCCCCATTCTCTAGTATTATTGGACACGATAGGCGAGCTCCATTCATCCAAGCCGAAAGCATTGCTAAAGCTCAGAATCTTCCTCGTCAAGCCCATGGCTTTGTGGCGTGTTACACATGTCTCAGGAGGGCTCTGATGCCCTGGCCAGGCAGGGGCCACCCAAAGACCCCTGCAGGCACAGTGCTGGGAGAAGTATTAATACCACGCTAACTTTCAACCATCTACAAGTACTTTTGAACAGTAGAGTCAGTTCCCCTAATACTGTCTACTTTTACCACTTTCCGGCCCCACACTAGAAACCCCCAATTGACACCATAAAGATTCACAATGGATATAGCGGCCTTCTCTATTCAAGTCTTCCAATTGTACATCATGTGCGTTGAGGGCTATGCCGTCTTTTCTCGGGCGAAAGCACTCGGTTCAGATAGCAAACTCATTCAAACGAAGTTCCGCATCGAAGAGCATCGACTCGAAGAATGGGGACAATACTGGGGCTTCAGCAGAAAGGATACAACTCAACTTGAGCGCTCGCTCTTAATGCGCGGCCAAAATACCCGCAAGATTGTTATAGAAGCCTTGACAGCTGTTTCTATCATCTTGCGCGACTCAGATACCTTGATGAGCAGATACGGTCTGAAGAAGAATGACCTTGATAGCCAGGAAGTTCTCAGGAACCTAGACCAGAAATTAGTGGAAAGGTTAACATTTGAGCGAGGTCGGCATGACGAATATGTTGTTCAAATTAACAAGAGGAATTCTCTGCTGGCAAAATGTCTGTGGGGAATTCGGGACAAGTCTAGGATCGAACGACTGATCATGGAGCTCAAAGGCTTCAACGACACTCTAGAGTTGCTACTCCCGAGGGGCGGCGAGAAGAGCATAGACTGGTCCACCGCAACACTCATTTCCGGTAGCGATGATCCGGAAGAGCTGGGAATCGTGGCAAAGGCTCTAAAAGAACTCGGGCAAGAAGAAGCTGGAAGAATAGTGCATTTTCGCCTCGAAAACATTCGCCTTGAACGTGCCGCCGCCCAAGTACTCACTTCCCGGCCGTCGCAGCACTTACTCATCAATAAGAACGACTTGGATTTCATCCCTCGGCGGAGCTCCCGCGAACGATCACTAGCACTATGTGGGGCGGATATGGTAATGGTAGAGTGGAAACCCTACCAGCTAGATGTGTCTGGCAGGCAGACTGAGGTCATCGCGCAACGGGCTGATAACCTAGCAAGACAACTGCACGTTTCCACCGCACGGCCGGCGAACTGGAATATCCTACCGTGTCTGGGATACTTTGACGATGCCGCGAAGTTCCGGTATGGCTACGTGAACGCTCTCCCGAGGGGTATTCAACAATACCTGCCCCTATCACTCTACGAACTCTTGGAGACCAGCATCCCTAGTCTGGGCGAGCGATTTCGCTTAGCAGAGTACCTCGCCAAGAGTCTACTACTATTCCATTCTTCCGGCTGGGTGCACAAGTCCATCCGCAGCTCCAATATCGTATTTTTCCACTGCGCCGTGAACAATTGTCCCTTGTACGGAAACCCATACATCGTGGGGTTCGACTACGCCCGTCCTGACAACCCCAACGCACAGAGTATTGAGCGGTCGGCAGGGAATAACACCGAGAACGAAATTTACCGTCATCCGGACCTACAAAAGGCAAATCCTCGCCGCTTCACGGCCGCTGACGACATCTTTGGCCTTGGCCTCGTCCTGCTAGAAATCGGACTGTGGAAACGTCTGCGTACTTTTGGTCCTGGCAAGGGGAAGGAGTTTCTGGATAAATGTATCACTGAGACCGACAAGCTCAATCCAAAAGTCGGGAAGACGTATGCAAATGCTGTGAAGCTTTGCTTGAGCGGCAGTTTAGGGAGCAAACATGAGGCAAGTCTTGGATGGGAGAAGGCTGTTGGAAATAGGGAATGGGAGGATGATTGGAGGAATGATAAGCTGGCCGAAGGAGGGAAGTTTTATTGGGAGGTTGTGCACCAGTTGGGGAAGTGCCAGGCTTGAGGTGGCTCACAGGCCCAGTGTGCGAGTGGAACTAGGCTTCTTTTATTTATCTTGGCTTTCCATTGTACTGTACGGGGTGCCTTTGGGAGAGAAGTTCCGGCTTGATTTTCCAGGATACTGGTGGCATTTTTGCTAGTCATGTGATACCAATAGAATCCGACCAAGTAAAGCAATTCTTATACCGCACCTCTAGGCAGCTACTTACTTCACTCAGATAGATCCAGAAACCGGAAGAGGTAAGTAAAACGAGGGCACTTTTGTAAAGTCCAGCGGATGCAGATAATTCAGTGGGTGACTGCAAATCGAACCCCATTTGCTGAGGAAGCCCTTTACGTTAGACGGGTAATTAAAGGTTATTCGTGTGCGAATCACACAGAGAAAGAAGCATATGGGGGCTGAAACTGCACTGCGTTGGAACGAAACGGTGCTAGAAGCACATCCACATCGTGACCGAACCTTTATCCCCCCCAAAACCATCCACATTCAAAGGCCCCGCAAGGACTCACTCACGATGGCACAGTATCAGATTACGTGAAATAAGAAACAGAAATGGGAAGGAATACGAGTGTCAAGTGAAGTGGCAAGTTAGTACGCACTTGGGGCATTATCAATTATAAAGAATCCCAGTATGAATGTCCATTTTACATGATTGTGGATCCTCCTCGCTTTAGTATTAACCTATACTATTTGCCAATCATATTTTAAGCCCTATTCATCACACCAAGAATACAATGGTATTCCCACCCCCATGACTCGCATTTTTCATAGCACTTTTGCTGACTTTCTAGTTATTTTTAATTTTTGTTTCATGCTTTTTTTTTTTGTTATGTCTCGGTCTGCTTTGTCAAGAGTTTTCCCGTTTTTTCTCTCTCTAACACGTTCATTTACAGGCGTATCAACTACCATAAAACCCGAAAATAATTGAGAATGCCGCTAAGAGGTTGGGGGTGCCTCTCCTAGTAAGGTCTGTGGTATTTTTCCTTTTTCTTTGTCTCAAGTGAGGGCTGAAGGAGAATCTTCTAGCTAGGATATGTTTTCTCCCGCTAATCTAAAGGAGGAAATTCTGGACTTCCTGGTGTCATTCTCAATTGTTTCAGTTTTTCTGTACTACAGTATCGTACAAATAATAATTATGATAATGATAATATCATAGTATTACTTATGTGGTGCACGGTTTTGGGGCGCTAGTTTTCCACACGCTATGCCCTTAGGAATCGGGTACTGGTTTTGCTTTCTTTATCTCAGCCACATCCTTCTCCATGAAGTATCGGGGACTTGGGTTTGATATTGTTTCTCCACCCTCAACCTTTCGACAAGGGCCGGGGTTTAGGGCACAGGCTAGAGAATGGCTGTGGATTCTTCAGGACTATTCACTTGCTTTCTCCGCGGTTTAGCTGAGCTCCTGGCATTTCTAGGGGAGAGTTTGCATTTGTTCAATTATTACCTTTGAGTTCCCCCCAATGATTAGTTAGGCTTGTCCGTTGCCCAGGATGACAATACTATAACGTAAATCAGATAGAAAGCGCAGCCTACATTGGTATCATCACCGCAATAATCAATCGGTCCTAGTAAAGATTTAACTTTATTCCCATGCATGTTGGAAGGCTTGTGGAAGGGATAAAATAAATGAGTAGAGAGGAAGAAAAGTAAACGGAATTTGACGCTGGGATCATGCAATAGTAATATAAGAGTTGCAGCGCTCGATGTTATTACTATAGGATTCTGTTTTAAATTTCCTGTCTACAGAAGATCACGCTTAAGATTCGAAGGGGAGTTGTTATTTTCGACCAGTTCCGATGGTCTAACGGCTAAGGAACTGGTCCCGCATCGACCCGAAACGACCCGAAACGACAACCAGCACGAGTTCGAACCCCGGTGAGAACGAGTGGAGTAGTCGAGCATTGAAAAATGCTCGGCGAACCACTTTTGTTGCTGGTGAGGGTAGAGGGTGGTAAATGCCCTAAGATGTATCTGCGGGGCAGGTAGAGGTATAGAGCACTAGAAGGGACACAGAGCACGTTCTAATAATATATATCTCCTTACCTTCCCTTCTCCAGAATATCTCCCCTTTGTTTGCATAGCACCCCAAGAGACTGATCAGAAGAGGATTTCACCCAACAGCCTCGCTATTGAAATCGTAACCGTTAATTACATTCCCCAATCGTAAAAAAATAAGAAAAAAAGAAAAAAAGAAAAAAAGCCCGGTTGCTTGGGAGGGGGTTTTCATGCCTAAAGGTTACATGAGTGATGTCGTGTGATGGTCTGCCTACTGGGCCTACCTCTCGTAGAAGCTATCATAGAATAGTTCAGAATCATGCTAGGGCCCGCAGAACTTGCTCGTTGAATTTAGTGAGAAAGCTCAGTAGTGAAAATATTGTCTTTCAGCCCCTCGTTGGAGATGAGCAAATAATAAGAAAAAAAAACGAACTGACCCTTTACTAGGGGAGGCAACTCCAAAGTTCTAGCGAGAATTCCCAATCGTTATTCTAGTTTTTATTGTAAACCCTCGGCCATTAATTACAGACAATCCTTCCAGTTACCCTCCAGAGTGTATGTGAGGGGTGCTATTATACCCGGTACAGTATCATACTCTCCTCAGAGATGCTGCAACAGTTTGCCGAAATCATCTTTGTCCGATAAAGTTGATTTTATGTAAAAGATGTAAAAAAAAAAAAAAAGATTGCTGAAGGCGTGGTGTGGGTTGGTATTTGGCACTTTTTTTTTTCTTTTTACGATCTCCTTGTTTCCTGTCCCCCCCCCCGGGTGCCAGTAAGTATGATAGTAGCATCGTAGGGATGCACATATTATCACTCGCTAATAGACCCCACACACACTGTTAGAAATCACAGTTGTAATGGCCGCACTGGTACGCGTATACACTAAGTTAGCCAAAGGACGTGCAAGCCGTTCCTAACGGCGTTCCTCGATGTTTTTATGATAATATGATACTATATCGCAGCAGGTATAACGTCCCGTACTCTATCCCCGTAACAACGGAAAGCTTAATAGGACAAAATTCGTTGGCTTATATTATAATATTATTATACCATACCGCCAATACTCTAATTCATTTCTAAACTATAGAATAGAGTATTCACACATATAATACCTATCATACCTCAATCCAACCCAACCCAACGAACCACTCAATACCCTAAATAACCCAGTCGACGGGGCAACATACCCAGACAGCGCATTAAATTAAACTTCCCCCCAAAAAAAAGTATTATAAAAACTTGAAACAACCAACCAGCCAGCCAGCCACAGCGTCCCACAGCATAAATTCTCATCCTAATACTAAGTAAGACCTAGAGCTAGAGTTAAGCCACTTGAGCATAGCGAGAGAGAGGTACAATCAATCAATCATACCAAGTAGTGATTCGAGCTCTTCTTTAAAGCACCATTGTAGGCGATCATGTGTTTCTCCACTACTCCTTCCTAGGAGGGTGGAGGGGGGGGGGGTTAACCCTTTTTTCAGAGGTTTGTTTCCCTTCCTTTTCCTTCCTCCTTTGGGCCAGGTGAATTATATAAGTTTGTAGCATTGTTTCCTAACTGACAGCTAACTCGAGAGCGTTAGTGAATTTGGATAGATAGCACTTCTATAGAAGGAAGCGAAAATTCCAGGTCACAGATTATAAGCCAGAGGCGGTGGTCCAGTACCCCATTGTAGTGCCGACACGAATGCCTCCTCTAACCCTCTCCTCTAAAACATCCCTAATCCCTTCAATCTTCTCCTTCCCTCCAATTTCTTCGTTCATCCACGAGCCTCCGACGCCCTCTCATTTAGCGTAGTTGACAATATCTAATATTCCTACTATAATATAAGTCGTCATAAGGCACTTGGAGAGCACAGCGCTACATTCTGGGCTCAAACCCACCACACAATGATGCCCATCGAGTGATACCTCATGCCCGCAGAGTTCAAGTTTAACTGCCCCCTGAACGAGAGCACAAGTTTTAAAAATTAAAATTAAATTTTAACCTAATCCAATTCAATCCCTAACACATACCCAAAGCCACAACGAAACATAAGTTACCCAGCCCAACCCAACCCAACCCGCCAAAATGAAATATTTCATGCAATCCAAGTCCGCCCAATTTCCCTTCTCCGCAGATCATCCCAGCCCGCCCAGAACCTCCCCAGACCAGAAAAGAAACAAGTCCTACAATAAACATAGAAACAAAAGAAGGAAAATATAAAGGAAAACCCTCCATAGAGCGTAATCTCCTTAGGCGACGCACAGGAATGAACGAACAAACGGCAGCCGGCAGACAAAAGATGCACTGTACACGCTCCTCGTTTTTTGCTTTCAGAACACACCATCAACAGCACAAGCAAACAGAGTGTCAGATTCTACAATATGTTGCATTCATTTCTTTTTTCCTTCCTTTTTCCCCTCCAAATCCCATTCACCGCACTCTCGCTCAATCACACTCGGGAAAGAAGAGTGTGAAGAAATATAAAACAGATTTTCGAACCCTCATGATCAATCGACAGCAAAAGAAGTACGCGCAAAGTAAATAGTAAAAGGGAGGGAAGAAAAAAAAGAAAAGAAAAAGAAATAACCCACTTCAACCCGGCAGGTAGATGAAAGCAGATATTTTTTTGTAGGAAAAAAAGAAAAGAAAAAAGCAGATGGAAGAGGAAAAAATGTACATTTCCGCACCAATTCTGATACGATACGATAAGATAGGTAGATAGATGGGTAAACAACGCGAATCCCGAGCACATTAATAAGGAAAATACAGAGACAAACAAACAGAGAGTAGGAGCGAGATAAAGCTAAGTTAAAGCCAGACAGAGCAAGAAAATATAAAGGCATAATTAAACAAGTGTCCTTATTACTTGAACTTCCAGAATGTCCATACTTTACTCCACCGCTTCGACTTCTCCTTCTTGGGAGAGGGTTCCTTCTCCTTTGGCTCGCTCATAGGTGTCGATGGCATATTGGCGTACAATCCTCCGATTGTCATAGTGCTGGATGAGGAGGTTAAGCTAGGTGTGTCGTCAACGCTCATGCGCATCTCCGGGCCGGGCTCACCGAGGAAGTCTGAGTACGGGTCAAAGCTGGATGCCGAGTCTGGATATTCATCTCCGGGAAAGTCGAGTTGGAGGGGGGTGTTTGGGTTTGAGACAGCGGTGACAAAGGTTGACGGTGAGTCGAGGGATTGAGGGTATGTAGGCGGCTGAAAGTGCACTGGAAGTGTGACGGTTGAGCTGGATGATTGGGGGGTGATGATGTCTGCTGGCGCGCCCTTACGGCCTGAAAAGGACAATGGAGAGGATGGCTCGACTTCAACATCCGGGGGAGTGTTGATGGAGTTGATTGATGTTGTGCTGCTCGTCGGATTAAGAGAAGTGTTGGCCGAAAGTAGACTGCTCTCACTCTTCCATTCCAAATCGCGATCTCCGCTTCCCCTCCTCGATGTCGGACGTCCCAAATCATCAGATCCCCATTCCATCACTACATCCTCCTGCCAGTTCGCCCCATCACCATCAACTACCTTGATACCAATTCCAAGACCCTCCCCACCGCTCATCTTGCCTTCCTCCTCATCATCCTCACTTTCAGAGCTCTCCTCACTGTCCTCCTCTTCATCCTCCTCGAACACATCGGCCATATGACCATCACATTCGTGCTCCGAGAGAGAGAAAAGTTGCATCTCCGGCATGCTCTCACTACGTCTATGGAAGTACCCATTTCCCTTCAATCCAACCGCAGAATGCATTCTTCTCCGCCTGGCGGCGGCAAATCCAGCACTGGGTCCGGTAGGAGTTTTGAAAGGTCCCAACGCAGCATCCAAGTCAATGATAGGGCTCTCAACTCCAGTGTCAATGACAATGTTCTCCGAGCTGGAGTTCGCTCCTGATTCATCAACCGGCATGAGAACATAGCTCTCGTTCCAAGCAGCTGAAATCCACTCATTATCACCCAATTGATGCTCTGACCTTGGCAATGGCGGTGTTGGTGATCTCCTTGGGAGAGCTCTAAGTTGTCGCTTCGAGTGACGAAGCCCACGCCCCTTGCCCAGAATTGTCCCAGCCCAGTTCTTGATCTGCTTCTTACTCTTCTTCTTCTTCTTCTTGTGTTTTTTAGATGTCGATTCTGAAGGCTCTTCGGAAAGAGCTAGCACTTCATCGCTTGCACTAGTAGAAGGAAGGTTATGATTGTCGGAGAAAGCTCCGGTTCCGGCCAAGGGAGAGTAGTCACTAAGGGCTTTCTTATGCATCTTCTTGGACGGCGAAAGCTCGGTAGGTGAGTGGTCGGTGCTTCCAGGGGCGCTGCTAGCTGAGGGTGATGCGGTGGCGGGCCTCTTGAGTGAAGGAACAACCACTTCACTTGCCCCGCTATCTATTACAGCATCTGGTGGGGTTAGCAAGATCGCCCCTGCAGTTGAGGGTCGGTCTGATGTCGCCCTCAAGGCAGATGTAGGCTGTGTCATGGTTTGAGAATTGCTTCTGGTACGGCCATGTCTTCGTGGGGGCGCAGCCTCAACTGCGGGCGAGGGAACGGGTAAAGGAAGAACACTAGCAATACTGTTAATACTGTCTGTGCCCGCGTGGCCCCGAACAGTTGCCAAACTGCTAGTCTCTGTTCCTGCTGACAACGGCCGGGGAATAATTTCTACGTGGTCAATGAAGTGAACCCGGTTCTTCTTATCGGCTGCGCTCTCATAATCCATCAAAGGACAAGTTGGCGAAGGAAGCGATGAGGAACCTAGAATACTGTTAGGAAAATCTAAATAAAAACTTTAAAGTCGAGATATACCATTGAATCCCGGACTAACAGGAGCACTCCAACTAAGTAAAGGGCTGCTTCCCGCACTAGCGATCGGCTTAGACGAAGCCTCCACCTTCCCAGAAGCCGTTCCTTGACCACCGCTCTCGCCAGTGCACCCCAAAGCTAGGTTTGGTGCACTCTGGCTCAAAAGGCTCCAAACATCCCCACTAGAGATGGCCCCGGACCTGCGATGGGCATGACCTCTACGAGTAGCCCCTGGCGGTGGTGGTGCGCGTTTTGGTGCAACATTTTCAGCGATAGCTGGGGAAATATCCTCCTTTTTCGGTTCCAGCGTAACCGGACCCCCAAGTAAATCACTCAACCCACGATGATGTGCCTTTCCCTCTGGAACTGGACCGACTTTAGTTTTGGTGCTCAGACTTGCGTTCACAATAGTAGGCGTAACTCCAGCCCCAAGTATCCTAGCTCCAGATTTAACTCCCCCAGCATGATGCGGTATCAGTGATCCTCTAGCACTTCCTACTTCAAGTTCCCCTGGTGAAACGGGACTCGGAAGTCCGCTGGCTTCAACGGAAACTGCACCGGGTGATTTTGAACCATTCGAAAGCAAAGAATTTGAAGAACTGGATTTTGGTCTTGCAGCTGTGAGGGTGGCAGAGGCTAATGCTGCAACATTGTTCAGGGGAACAGATCCTCTTCGCGGAGGAAAGGCCGGAAATGAGGGTGGTGCGCCAGGAAGTAACGATTGTGACCTCGCATGTGGTAGTGCAGGGAATGTGAAATTCGGGTTAACATCGCACTCCAGTCTGGTGATTGATGGTTCGCGAGTGTGCGAAGGACGAACAGTGGTAGCCATTACTATTGGTGATATCACAACGTATGATGAATTCCGTGCAGTCTCTAGAGAGATCGGGTTGTAATAGGCGGAACTGTTGGAGGGGGGAAAAAGAAAAAAAAAACAGGATCGTGACTAAAGAAAAATGAATGTAGCGGATTCGTGCAGCGCGTGGGTCGGAGTCTCGTGCAGAGGAACTAGTGTAAGAATTATTAGCCACCAACGCTATTTCAAAACCTTAACCCTCCCGCAAGACGCAAATCGACCAGTCACCACTGGCCGCCCAGGGCGAAGCGAGCTAAGCGGCTATCCGCCAGTAGCAAACCGTCGATAATGCATCTTGAAGTGAAAAAAGAGAGGGAGAACAAAATAATATCCACTTTTCCCTCGACCAATATCAAGGCTTAAGAGTAAGAGAAGGAGCGGGGGGGGGGGATGTGGTGATATCCAAACTAACCGAGTTTCTTGTTCCCCTGGTCTTGACGAAGCAATCTACCGTTGGAGGCTGCTTCTTCACAAAACGCAGAATTTCGTTCAAAAAGGAGTTTGAGAATCCGTAGGGAAATCACAATCTCCACACGTGAAGAATGCAATTACAAAAATAAAAATAAGTACTGGTCGTAGAATCGGAAGGATAAAATAAAAATGAATAAACCCCTTCCCGTCGGCTAATGTCGAAGAGTTTCTATTCGGTTAGGAGTGAAAAAGAGGGGAACCCAGAAAGAAACCCCAGCTACTAGAGCTTGTCGAAAGAAGTAGAAAAAATGAAGGAAATAAAACAAAAAAATCGCAAAAAACACAGAACGAAAAACGTAAAAAAGTCAATAATGCAGAAGGCGGAGAAAAATTGTTGGATGCCCACGAAGGCACAATGGATCGACGGTTATCCAACACTCCGGAATTTCCTTGCTCGGGTCTGCAGGGCTTTCGACGATGCAGGCTGACCAGTAGTTGGTAGTTGCGTAGTGGATGGTGGTGGTGGTGAAGGTGCTCTTCTGTTGGTTGTCTGACAAGCCCAATAGGAGAACAGGTGCCCTGAAAAAAAAAACACTTGGACCAAATCACCATACACAAGGTAAAAAAAGGCACGAGATTTTGTGATATCTCTATTGCACTTTTTTTTTTTCTTCGCTACCTCTTCTTTAGAAAATAAAATAAAGAAAGAATCGTCGCAAAGCCCTTTATTTTTCTGTTCTTCTTGACAGGAAGAATGGAGAAAGACTTGGATTAATTGTGATCAGATGGACAAGTCAAGGCCGAAATCCCAGGCAACCTCGAGTAAAATGGGCGAAAGGACAAGAAACTCCGAAAATATGTTGGATCTTAACGAGCGTCGGGGATTGTGGCGGGGAGTGGGCAAGAGAGAGAGGGAGGAGAAGGAGGGGGAGGAAAGAGGAAAGAGAGCCAGGTGACGAAACAGAGAAACAAAGAAAGAGAGTGGACGGCCAACAGAGCTAGGCCTTTGGACGAGTTCGCAAAGAGTCGGAAGAAAAGAAGGGAAGGGGGAGGGAAGAGGGAAAAAAGGAAAAGGGAAAGGGAAACAAAAGAACGGAAGGGGGACGAAAGGGAAGGATGTGAGATGTGAAGACGTCGGGGGGGGGTGTTGAGAGTAGGGGGGGCTAGGGGGGGGAGTGGGTGGGTGAAAAGGGTGTGGAAAGGGATTGAATGAGCGGCGGTGTGTGTGTGTGCACAGCAAATGAGTGACTGAAAGTGAGTGAAGGGAGTGAAGGGAGTGAAGGGAGTGAAGGGAGTGAGTGAGTGAACGAGTGACTTGGGTAAGCAAGCAAGCAACAACTAAATTGAGATGCGAGTGGCGGTGGATCAAGCCATTGGGAAAAGGGAAAAACAGGCGGACCGGTGTGTGAACCAAGCGAGAGAAACGGAAACAACTATTTTGAAAGCAGAATCTGGGTAAAAAAGAGTGTGTGGTGGGCACTGTCAAAGAGTTAAAAAGGTTGGGGCGGAAGGAGGGGGAGAGAGAAAGAGAAAATGAGGAGGAAAAGAAGTTCAGTTCTGGTTCAGTTCAATTCTTGTCCTTTCTTTCTCCAGTCCCGTTCTCACTTGACTCCTATCAATCAGTGAGCTTGACACGGATTGATTTGATCTTGAAGTGTCATAACTGAGGCAGCAGTAGGAGTGCAATTATTATTACAACTACAAGTGGGCTGCAAGTATCATCATAATCCACGGAGCAGGTGCGCGACAACAAATACCGGTACCTGGTCTCTTGGTGCAGCCTGGAAAAGTACTTGTAATACAAGTAATATCACTACGGAACCGTACCACTGTCATATCATGTCTAGGTACTTTACCGTCATTCATCTACAATCAGAATCGCACTTGCGTGTTGCACTGGTACCTGTGCCGGTGCTCGTACAGTACTTTACACTCCATGAATAGAATATTAATCGAAGGGGTAAAAAAAGTAAAATTACTAGTGCTCGAGTATGTTTTTCTTTTTTTCTTTTTTTTTTTCCTTCTCCTCGCCAGGGCATAAAGCGGAATCGGGTAGGGTGTGCTGTACGGCACAATCATCAAGTCCAGATTGAAGTGTGTATGAATCAGTATGATATGTGTGCCAGAATCGTGCCTGCCCAGCTTTTTTCTCGTGGACACTCTTGTTCGCCAACTGCGGAAAAAGAAGAGCCTCTGTCAGTGCAGCTCGAGGCTAACCAAAAGTGAGATCACACCAGCTCTCTTCTCCATTCTCACCACAACTACTAGTACTTCCCCAAGGCCAGAAAGAAACAGCAGCCAACCTCATACAATGTGCCAAGGGGCCGCCCACTGATCAAAGTTTTCTGAGAGCCCGATGCAAGTATTTTAGCGACCTCAAGCAATAAGTCTACGGGAGCCT
Source organism: Tuber borchii (assembly GCA_003070745.1). Lineage (NCBI taxonomy): Eukaryota > Fungi > Ascomycota > Pezizomycetes > Pezizales > Tuberaceae > Tuber > Tuber borchii. Next base: position 28,013 of record NESQ01000323.1, on the reverse strand, counting down.
GCGAAATCTCCAGCCACGAGGCAAACACCGGCCAACCCTTTTGGATATTATCTACAAGACTGGACTCTACGAGTAGACTACCCGTACAGCATTGTGCGGCAGTCCAACACTTTCGTCAAACCCAGATCAAAAGGGAATCACCACCCAAGTCTATCCATCGCCGCTTTACCGTACTAGTGCCGGTAACTCCCTGAATCCCCTCCAACGCAGGGGATGCCCTCGACTTCTTGCATCCAATCCCCTTCCAGCGCCTAAAAATGGCCACTTTTTCCTCCTCCTCCTCCTCCTCCTCCCTCCCTTCGGCATCTCGCTTTCGCAGGCGGGAGCTGAGCGAAAAAAAGGAATGAGAAAGGGAAAAAAGGAAAGGAGGAGGAACGAAGGAAAGTAGAAAAAAGAAAAAAAGGGAAAAAAAAGAAATTATTGCTGCGGTTCTGCACAAAAGCCAGAGGTGCCAATTTCCCCTTTTTTTGTTTTTTCGTTTTTTCCCTCCAATTCGGCCTACCGAGATTGGGCAATCATTACCCAGTGGGGAGCTATCATACCGGTACTCGAGATACGGCACGATTGAGCCGCATCTTCAATGTTTGTTTTGTTCCCGCAGATCTGATGAATGGTTAGAGACAAGTTCTTGCTCCTACCAAGAGGACGATGTGCTGTTGACAGGTCCTCATGGTCCGGGTGCGTAAACATTGTCTACTACCGGTAGTATGCGGCTTGCGCTTACAGTACTAGTAGTCTCTATCTTTACTGCAGGGAGCTGTCCAACTCGTCCAACTCGTCTTGCGATAACCCACCCGTATACGATGATACCAGCAACAAAGATGAGCATTTGCGCATCTTAGTTAACAGCCAGGCTAGTGACGAGTGAGAAGTATACCGGTACCGTAGCAAGAGTCGTCTATCACAAGGGAAATAATAATCATACTGCCTGACCTCCCTTGCACCACAGTAGGTACCGTATCACACTCTGCTCAAGTAGATGTGCGGAGTGCTGGTGGCAGGCAACAAATAAAGTACCAATTATGCCATCTATAGATATGCATTAATTAGGAAGTGGGACTTGTACGAGGTACTTTACTGTACCGTTATGATAATTAAGATGAAAAATCTCACCCATACAGACTTCCTTACTCACTGCAGCACGGCAGAACCCTTTCAAACCGCTCGAGCAATCCTGCAATCACGCTTGTAGTCGAGTTAAATACCGTACAGTACACACAAATGTGCCCGGCAGCCGGCCGGTACGCTGCAATCCCATCATCACGGTACTGTAAAGACCCACGTACCGTACCGTGCTGCACAGTGCTAGCACTTGTATCTGGCATAAAGCAGCCGAAAACAAGACAGGCCCCTCTTCGCCAGTTGGGTAGCTGTGTAACAATAGCAGCCTTTTCAGATACTCATTGCCAGATACAACTACAGCACGGTACCCTGCTACACAATAGAGAAATTAAAATTCTCGGCGCAACAACCAGCACACAGTGCATGTTCATTATGAACCTTGGTTAGCAACTTGAAAATGTATTTCGTGGTTGAAAAATACATCTAGCCGGCGCAATACTCGATTACTATTCCGTATTAGGGCCCGATACCCACATTCCAGCCAGCAGCTGATAGAGTACCTGCAGCATGATAGAAGCACCGACACCACAAAATCTCCCCCCGCCCAAACACCCCCAACCAATCAGCCAGTCGATCAACAACTTTGAAATAAAACTTTCAGCCCATCCCGCATCCCTTCCTTCTTTCCAAACCCTCCAAACCAGTTAAATCACCACTGTACCTGAATAAACAGATGGCGCCACCACCACCACCACATTGCTGTCGCGCACGTACGTACCGTATGATTACGCACGCGATGGGGAAATCCCTGCAAGATAATGATAGTGGGAGATTGGCTGGTTGGAGTCGTGGCTCGAGTGGGAAGGGTTTATAGCAGTGAGCACAGTACAAAATGACACTTTTGTGCTAGACAGTGTCAGCTCGGAGACTCCGTTTTTTTTATTTCCTCTTTCTTCCTTGCTCTACGATATCTCACTCTCATCCCTCTTCTACCGGTAATCATACGCCTAACCCGACTAAGACCCCCGCACCCCACCCCGCCAAAAAAACACCTCCTTCTAAAACTCGCAACAACACTGAAACACTCATACCAGCTAGAACAAAACGTAAAATTAAAAAAATATCTACCTTCATGCTCCCACATATGATACAAGTGCGAGCACAGGTACAATATGGAACCTAGTGCCGGGTCCATCGTACGGCAGTCGCTTAACACTCATCCTTAGGGAAGAAAAGTCGGTCCTCGAATGTGGGGAATGTACTAGTACTATTACACCATATTGAAATCATGGGATATCACGTTATTTGTTGCCATTTCTGTAGGGGTGGTGGGTAGGTAGGGTACCACACACACAATACCAGTAAGGCGGTATATTGTAAGGTTTCTATGAGACTATTGATGAGTAGCACAAAGCACCCTGTTTTAGCAGGTGGAAACAAATTGAGTTTATGAACAGGAAGTGAGGTTGATTTAGCGAGTCTCAATGTACCACGGCTATGGTGAGGAGTTTTAGTATGCGGGGACTACGAGTGGTACATGTGCACTGGTAGTGCACCACCACCATAGGCTACGATTGCTGGAGATTTCGGACATGATGTGGTAGATCACGAAGTCTCACTCTAAAAATGAGTGATGAATGTAATAATGGAAAACCACCCTCCCGGTATTCTTCGCCCTATCATCGCAGACAACAAGCATTGTATATCGTAAAGCGGGACGGACGGACGGACGGACGGACAAGTTGTCTAAAACACTGGACTCAACTCGAATATCGTATCCCCATCGTAAGTAAACAAAACAAATAAATCCCCAGGAGTAGAAAAGATTCACCCTTGAGAACCCCGACCTAGTTTAGTTTTTTGATTTACCTTGCTTTGCTGATGGTACCTGTGTCTGGCAATACGGGCAAGTATCTGAAAATCCGGCTTTATCGTTGCACAGCCACCCAACCAACGAAAAGTACCTTGGCTCGTTTTCAAATACTTTACACTAGATACGGTACAAATACTGCTATGATAATCAGTCCGGTTCATAGCCATGGTCAGGACTTCTTCTCCTTCTTCGGTCTCTCACACTTGGTTGGCTGAGCGATGAAAGAGAGCAACGAGTGAACGCACGGCTACTGGTAAGGCTGGAAGCCAAACTTATCTTCCAGGTGTCAGTTCAAGCATCGTCTGTCAGCCAGTCAATCAATCAATCAATCAGGTACAGTACTAGGCACACAAACACGCATAAAACAACCGAATAGGAACCGGCCCCCATCCGGGAGAACCTATGATACGGTTCGGTAATTACTGTACCTAACCGCGACGGAGGTGGGACAGATAATCTCCGTTGCCTCAACAACGACCCTGACCCCTCCCTTCCCTTCCTGCCCCTGACTTGGTCGAGCTAAACTGAGGAGTGAGACAAGATTGTTCATGTGCTTCACTCGTAACCAGAGCAACAAGTGATAGAAACTGGGAAAAAGGCCAAATGCAAAGCGCCAGCAGGGATAGTTGCTATCATACCCTTGCAAGAAATGCCAAGATGTTCAATAATAGCCAAGACAAAATCTAAACCGTATTGTACCGTGCATGTTACATGTACTGTAGATGCTATTTCTGCACTACGATCCTTTGACAATACGACTGTTTAGGCTAGATTGGGTCATAGGCTTCCGTCTTGCCTTTAGATTACTCCTGGCAAAAAAAAGCCCATGAATGGTATCGTACAGCACTATCATACCCTCAAGCGAACTACGGTACTGCAGGGCCATAAGCTAGGTAACCCAAAGAAATATCGTAGCTAGATATCTGTAACTAACCTTCCCGGAGGGGGAACCAGTCAGTGGCAGTCACCACCAGACCTACCCCACCATCCCCCACCACCACCACCACAACCACAACCACAGCCACAACCACCAAAAACCACCATCCCATGATAACAATCACTACCACCACAATTCCGCTCCTCCCCCTTCCCTACCAGCAAAAATGGCAAACTCAAAGCACCCCCCCCCCGACACACATTACCCAACGACCAACCAGCTAACCCCAGCCCAGATACGACTACGTCCGCAACTTTGAAAACCCCCACCACCTCCTGCTCAACACTTACATAATCCTCCGCCTGGACGGCCGCTGCTTCACTAAATTTGCCGAAAGCCACGACTTCCGAAAGCCCAACGATCCGCGCGCCATCCACCTCATGAACGCCAGCGCCAGCGCCACCATGCGCACCATCCTCGACATAGCCATAGCTTTCGGCGAGTCGGACGAATTCTCCTTCTTGCTCCCGCGCGAGTGCGCGCTCTTTGATCGGCGGGAGGAAAAGCTCATAACCACTGTGGTGTCCACGTTCACGGGATGGTACGTTTTCCTCTGGCCTCAGTACTTCGCCGGTGGGGTGGGAGGGGAAGGGGAGCAGCCCTTACTGACTCCGCCCTGCTTCGATTGTCGGGCTACTTGTTACCCGCTTGCGGAGAATGTTAGGCATTATTTCTCTTGGAGGCAGGTTGATACTCATATTAATAATTTAAATAATACGACTTTTTGGACGCTTGTGCTGAAGGGTGGGTTGGGAAGGCAGGAGGCGGCCGATGAGTTACGGGTGTGTCTCTCTTATATTTTTATATTTTATATTTTATATATTTTTTTCCCTGGCTTGCAGGGAGGGAGGAAGGAAGGGAAAGTTACGACTAACTATCAGGTGGGAACGGGCTGATCGGTTAGAAAACATCCTCGGCGGACAAGAATGAAATATTATTCTCACAGTTCGGGATTAATTACAATAATGAACCGGCCATGTACCGGAAGGGGAGTGTGGTATATAGAGACTATCGAGCCCTGGAGGGCGAGAAGGAAGACACAACGGCAACAACAGGACCAAGCACCCCTATCCAACCACTAGAGTGGAAAGAGCGGCAGCGAGAGGAGGAGCAGGAAACCACAGCAGTCCCAAAGCTCAAGTCAAAAACACAGAGGAAGAAGGAAGAGAAGCGCGCGAGAAAGGCCAAGATAGTAATAGAGCACGTGGACATAATTGGTGATGAGTTTTGAGAGAGAAGGCCTTGGCTGCTGGGGAGTGATTGATGGATGGGGCAGATGGGGCAAATAGGCAGATAATTTACATAGACTACAGCAAGATTCAAGGTCAGAATGCCAACATCTCAGACACCCGGGAGTCATCATGGGAGATCACTCGCTTGGTAGTTTACCTGGTGTTGGAGGTCACAGAGAAGAGGCTGGAGTTGAAGCGTAAAGTAATGGGACTGAAGGATAAGAGAAAGAGAGAGATAGATGCTATCTTGCTTGTTCGCCTATAGACGCGCCTAAGACTGCAGTACTTATAACAATCCGTAGTATGAACATACATCGATATGACTAGTTATTTCCTAGTTCCTCATGTCCCAAGTAGCCTGGCCACTGGCCGAACATATCCGTACCGGGTATCACACTCAAGTAATACTTCCGACACCTGGTTTGTTGAATTATTGTATGAACCTGATAAAGTGGTCAGCCTGTTGCCGTAGTGTTTGCCATGGCACGGGGGTTTCGTCGTGCTCTCAGATTCTTTGTTAATTTGGTTCGGTACTTGGTGTGCCATCCCTTGACCTTGGGTTCTAGTTCACTGAGTGTTGCAGAACGCAATTGGATAGGATTAACCCCAGTTCTGGAAATAGGTAATTGCTGATGGAGTGTTGTAGGCGACCAATTAGGCTCGCTCCCATATCCTCTGTCATACGTGGCCACCCCATTACGGATAGAACAGGCCTGCCACTACATACCGTTCATCATCGAGGAATCCTAAAGTGCTCGTTAATGGCAGTGATTCAAGACTAACTTCATCTTTGCTTTCCTTCCTTAGATGAAAGTAAGTACCAGTATTGGGAATCCTCGCATAATACCTGGCCAAAAGGCTAACCACATACTCTTACCTATCTTGGTTTGTATGCAATCATTCCCCCCTCTTCCTACTGGTTGTAGTTGATATGCACTTGTTGCTTTTGTTATACCTTTTTAGTGGTTCCCTGATTCCATCTTCCTTGTTCTCCCGCTGGTGCAGTGTACTACTGCTCACGACTCTTTGGGTCGCAGAGCAAGTCCATAATCCGATCTAGTTGCTGCTAACCGGGCCGTAACGGGAGACCCACACACTAAGCATAGGTATTTGCAAGGGTATGGACATGAATGGAATTACAATATGAGAGAGGGATGACCAGATTTTTTTTTTTCACACCCTCGTGGGGGCCACAAATAGTTCCATTCGTAATCTTCTGACGTTTGTGAATACGCCTTGGTCTGAATTTGCTGCATACGCATGTATAATATCTTAGACAAATAGCGTAGAGCTTGACAACGCATATAAAAAAAAAGGAACTTTGACCTGGATCTAAGTACCTGTAGTTAGGTGGTTGAAGATGCTCCTGAGATTAACCCATTTTCCTTTTGAAATCTACTTCTCGGTAGGTCTCATGCATCTACAGTAGCTTTGGTCGTATAAACTCCATTTACACCACTCTCGAGTTCTCCTTCATGGACTGTAGTAATTCTGGTATTGGAGTATGGTGGAAGTCGTATAGTGTATGGTAATGTTGTTTTAAACTATTGATACGATAATTGAGCTCATGAGGGGAACCTGAATAATGCTTTCTTCTTTGTATTGTGGGGTTGTTGGAGGAGTACGACTGTTGCCTTCGGGTTTTGAATTGATGGACTTTTGTTATATTATCACAATATTATTATCATAACGAAAATTTTGTGCCGCCCCTGTCGGTGTCTGAAGCATGGGTTAATAAGCAGTTTTTTGTTAATTACTGCGGGTTTGCAGCTGTTGAGCACATTCCAAGGGGCAAGCCGGCCCCGCCTGACCCGTACCGTATAATAACCCACTGTCCAGCTACTGTATCGGCGGAATTGCGACATCAACTCATGCATGATGGGTTTTAGTTTGACAGGTTGCCGGAATTGCGAGTGCTCGTTGATGAGGTCCAACATATTCCGCCGGCTCGACTTTAGTAGGTGGGAACACCACTGATCTTTCTTAGGGGCTTTTGTTTCTGGGTACGAAGGTTGGACTGGGGGAGATGCGGGTAGTGGGTTATACGAGATTTTATGGTATACTGTTGTAGAGGGTAGCACAAGTACTAGTGCTCGAGTACTCCTGACTGTGAGGCCTCTAGGATCCCAGAACGTCCAACCGCCCGTCTCCCCCGGGAATGGGACTGCAGGTAGGTCCGGGTAACCTGAGGGAATTACATCAGCAGCACACAGAACACCTCGCTCCCACCGCGTCTCCTCTCCCACCTCCCTTATCTTTTTTTCATCTTTTCTTCATCTTTTTTCCTTTTTCTCTTTCCCTTTTCGTTTTCGTTTTTGGAGATACAGTGTGAGTGGGTGAAGATGACGACGGTCAAGATCATAACCTCGTTTGGCTCGTTATTAGGATGGAAGAGAGTGGGTGTTTCACACTTTGGCGATGCTTGGGGCTGTTCAGCTGGTAGGGGGAGGAGGGGAGCACTACTGTTTCCTCATCAGAATCGGCATCAGCATCGCCGTGGATATTTGATGTTGAGGACTGTGTTGAATCCAAGGTCGGTCAGTCTTTTTTTTTTAATTTTTTTAACCCTCGCCAGACTTTACGTATTTATTTTTGTGCTTTTTGTTCGTTTGTTTTCGAATGATGAACAACATTTCGTTATTACCCAGCTCACTCAGACGTAACTTCCGGGAGGAAAGTAATCCCCTGGTTGAACGAATGCTGTGAACGCGAATCTGCTTCTGACTATTATATTCATTGTTCCCTTGCTTGCTGTATATCCGTTGATCCATCCGTGTGTTACTTTGACCTTGCATCTCGCAGACGATCTACAGCACGTTACAGCGGCTAACATATATCCCTGTGATGAGCACTGTAGACAAAGCTGGTGCTGCCGGTTGCTCCGCCATCGCCTCCGAAGTCGATAATCCTTCTTACAACCCCTCAGTCCGCTAGGAAGTTAGCAAAAGAGGATCTAGTATTTCTATCAAATAATGGCGCATGCGATGTTTTTGCCGCAGCTGTCGATTCATTGCCCGGTGCCCAGCACACTACAGGTAGCACACAGGGATACAGCTGGCTGATCACTTCCCACTCAATACCAATAAAATTTCCGCCCACTGCTGCTGCGGGCGCCATTCCCGCGAAGTCGTTATCCTTCAGCCTGTGGTCGAAGAAGTTTACCCTTCCACTGGCAAACACCCTCTTCCACACGGGCTCCCGAACCACAATCGTGCATATCCCCGCGGAAGAGAATGAGATCCCGGTGACCATTGAAGCGGCAGAGGGTGTTAGCCCCAAGGAGGTCGAGGAATTCGCCCAGGCCCAGCAGGACATTAAAGAAGCCTGGGAAGAACTGGGGGAGTTGATGAAGCTGGTCGGCCAGCGATCCGGCGTCGTTCCTCCAACCAAAGGCCACGGGAAGGATTGCATAGATATCATCCTCCCATCAGCTCACTTCCCCGCGGACGCCAAGGTAGATGCCCACCTCCCCTTGAAACAACTCACCTTTCCCCGAAGAATAGAAGCGGGGATGGGTAACATCCTCAAGCAAACCTCATCTGAAACCAACACTCCCCAAGGCGCCAGTAGAGAGTTAGAGAAGGCAGTTCTGGACTATATCTCCTCCCCATCTACCACCTCGCTCTCTGAGAAGCTCTCTATATTCGCAAGGCTAACCCCGCATTCCCCTACCGCGCACGAGGACCTATTCACCGCCCCGGGCGCACGCATACACCGTGTGTTATCTGGCGGTGGGGGGTGGGGGAACAAAGCCGGACTACTATCCTTGGACCCGCAGTCGGAAGCTCAAGCACAGGGATTCTCTAATAATTTCGAGTTAGGCGAGGGAGTCGTTAAGGTGGGGGAACATGTGCAGTTTTTTATCGCTGAGCAGCGGGGTGGTGATGACTCGTGGCGCGGGGTCGTATTCGGGTGCGTGCCTAAAGTTGAGGAGCTCGTTGATGAGCAGAGGGGGAAGGAGGAGGAGGAGGTCGTGATAGCCGGACTATTCGGAGGGGCATCAGAAGAAGGCGTCTGGGTTGGTGATAGGAAAATGGATGTTCCGGGCGGTGTTGTGAATGCCCTTGTCACGGAATAGCTTAATTCTACTCATTCAGCTCGCCCTCGTGTAGGTTGATAAATAGATAAGTTAGCAACTAAATAAACCCTAACCATACAAGTAACAACTCGTTCATCTACCCTTGTGCCGCTATTTATTGTAATTTGTTTCGTTTGTTTCCGTTCCTGGCATTCACACTTCCAGTGCCTCAAAAGCCCCTAGATCCCTGGTCAGCCAGCGAACATATCCAAAACTCGCGGGGCTAGGATATAGAGTCTGAGCACAAGTACTGTACGGTATCACAAACTGTGCTCCATGGCAGATAGTTAACATTCTTCGGGTTTATGAAACGGAACTGAGTGAGGTGCTGTGGGGCAGGTTAGTGGGGATTTCTGCGATGTGGAGCTTGGGTTAATTGCTTACCGGATATTTACGTAAAGCTGGTGATTGAAAAGGCGCGCTTCTAGTAGTGAAAGCAGATGAGCCCGGTACCGGTATTCAGTTTGTTATGTTCGACTATGATAACACGCTCTGCTGCCTGGTCTCCGCCTGATGTCTCTTTTTTTAACATACCCCTTCCACTAGTTATCTTCTGTCATGCCATGCTAAAAAGCATCATTATCTTTCTCTATTGGACTAGCCAACCTACAGAACTTGGCTTTGGGGTTCGACAATGGCTCGGCTCGGAAGCTGGTAGCCATGTTTGTTTGTTACCCGGGCACCAGTAAACTCGCGGCGGGGACTATGTCGGTTCGGAGGTTATGTCGGGAACGCAGATACGTAGGGGAAATACTTCAGTTCTCGGTACAGACTCGAATATCCCGAGTGACGTCAAATGTTAATTCTTGTTCCTACACACACTGTGTATCTTTCTTCCCGACATTGCACTCGAACCGACATAGCCCCCGCCACGAGTTTAGCGGAAGATATGGCAGTTCCAGTGGGTACGCAGCCACAACCTTGGCACGAGTAGGTCATTTTTGGATCTCGGCATTGGTGGACAAGGTCGATTCACGTACAACCATACACGGGAGTCGCTGCCAATGATCGCTAAGACACTTCTCGAACCTAGTTAAGTCACAAGTCGGGATCTCTTTCGCAACCTTGGAATAAATATTAGAGGCATTTCAGGGCATTTAGCTGATTCCTTTATTCCCGTCCCAAGCGCTCATTCCGGTGTTTGCGGTCGGCGAGCAAGCGGGGCGATGGGGGAATTAGACTAGCTGGCACTCGCGGGGGGGGGGGGGGGGGGGGTTAAGTCGTGAGACTCCCCAGAGGCGCCGGTGGATACTGGTAAATGGGAAATACTGGTGAAAACAAAGAGGGAAATCAGGGCTCTGGACTGAGTGATTAGTTCGTAGTGTCTGATTGACCGCATACTCTATCGTTGGGTTTCTAAGTCTTTTCATGGCGGCGGCGTTTGCGGTTAAAATAACGTTCGTTTGGCTGCATCTCACAAGCTTTTGCTCTCTTCACTAACTATTCCTACCCTGATCAATTACTCTCGTGAGCCATCGTTGGTGGAAGGAATAGGGGCATCCAGAGAGCCTAGCATCACTTTGGCGTGATGTTGAATGGCGGTTGGAGAATTCTGGGAGACAAGCCAGAATGTGGTCATAATACGTTTCGATAAACGATCGTTTCTACTCACTGCGGCCAGAATTTTTGGACATGCTTCCCCTTCTCGATCCTAACCGAAGAGTTACGAGGATTAATAGTTCGATAGAACTAGGATATAAGTTAGTTGTCTTCCGAATTGGCGATGCTGGGAGTCCCACCGTACCAGGAAACGGTCTGGCAATTCAGTATCGCATAAGGTTTGATACCCAAATCTAAACTGGGTTAGCGTTATGATATCCATAAGTAGGTTGTCGGCCTGGGCGTTGCACTACGAGGCGGCTGTTGGTTGAGGGAAGAATGAAAGGTGAGGTATATGAACGAAGACTGGGTGGGCGGGGGAGGGACAGAGGGAAGATGGAGGGAAAGAGAGTAGGAGAGAAAGGAGGGAAGAACGAATTCTAGGAGTAGATGAAGGATTAAAATTTAACATTATGGATAAATAAGTGGTTGTGGGAAGGATGACTAAATAAATGAATGAGAAAACCCTCTCCCCCTCCCTCTCCGTCTTAGTCCTACTAGCCACGGATATTCCTCTAGTATCCTAAGTCCGTCTCCACTAGTCCGAGTAAATACGAGTTACCATAATCACGATTCACAGAGAATAGAACTCAGAATACGTCTCGAAGTGATCAGTGCAAATGCGATACAGGCCAATGATCAGCCAAATAATACCGAGCATGTTCACTACACCTCCGCTTCTTCATATATGGGCCCATTTAATCTTTAGGGAAGTCATCTTTGCTAGCGGGAGCCATCCGGATCGTCGACGGCGCAGCATTGTGGATAAGATTTCTTGTTTACTCCGGTAAAAGAAGGGGATCGAACGCACTACTTCATCTCTCGGTGTTAATATCTGTTATTGAAGGAGTCAGTCTGCTAGTTGTTTAGTCGTTCAGCCGGTCGGTCAGACGGTATGTAGTTATGCGCTACCAGTAGCGAAGCACGATTTTCAGAGTATGCGACACAGCACCCCATAGAACAGATGTTAGCCCCCACACCCCATCCCCACATCGTACCAGGAACCAACTCCCCTAGCTATAAACGAAACGGTACCAATATCCATGAGGGAAGTAAGACCATGCTTGGCCCATAACTTACCTGGGACATCACGACCATATGCGGTTCAATCCCCTCTCCTGGTTCTGTGCAGTGCAGTGCAGTGCGAAGAGCACTGTACCATACTTCAGCCCGCGATGTTTGTGCTCGGGATCTTGGGTCATTGCCGGCACCCGTAGTAGTATTATAGCAATGGTAGTGGTAGTGGTAGTGGTAGCCCCCTAGCATAGTTTGTGCATTACGAGAAAGACTTGAAAGATTCCAATTAACGAATCAACGCCTGTATCACTTTTCAAGGAATTTTAGAAAAAGTGGTTGGTGTACATGAGTGAGAATTCATGATTGCATAGACATCTGTGTGATTGCCGCGTCATAACTCTTTGGTTGGCAAGGGAGAAGTAATTAATGACGAAAAAAAACTGACTCACAGTGCATCGTGCGTATATAAGGATAATAGGAGACTGCAAGTCGGAATAGTATCATATCGGACTCCACTCGATATCCTCGCAATGGTATGCAAGCGCCTTCGGTAAACCTCTTGGCTGAGTAATAATTTCCATCTCCCCTCCACCCCACCCGATCTGCCTTCCGCCTCCAATGCCTCAGCCCTATGCATATTAGACACGCGTGCACAGCCATTTCTTCTTCCCGTCACTGTACATATATTCGATCAAATTATCTTACCTGCAGCGTGCAGGACTATGCTGTATAATACAGTGGGTGTGCAAATAAGGCTGTAGCCCAATACTTGGATGCCTACGATGCGGCATCATGAAAACTAGGGTCCATATGCATGAGTCACTCCCGACAAGACACAATCTTGTGGGAAGGAAAGAGAAGAAAAAAAGAAAAAGAAAAAAAAAGTGCCTTTATAGAGGTCCAGGCATGATCTATAAAGCTGGCATTATTGCTGATGGGAAAACGCTTGTATTGGGTCTATGCGGTTGTGTAAACTACTTGTTTGTGCAAGGGAAGAAAGAAAGAAAGCAAGATTGTGAGGAAGGAAGGGGAAAAAAAGGAGGGAAGGAGGGGAAATGCAAGAAAGCAAAATATGTGCGCCCCCACCGTCCAGCAGCGGCCCCTGCTATTGACTCATCTAGTTGGACCGCTTGCTAGGATCTTTCTGTGTCATGGACAATCGGATAGGAAAAGGAAAATTTAAAACACGGAGAACAAACGATAGATAAATGTGCTCTGGCCCTTGTGTTCAAGCTTCCTGGGCCCAAGCCTTCGACAACCACTGTTTGAAGCTCAGGGTTTCCACTTCCGGGTAGCAGTCATTCGCATTTGCTCTGAGAAAGTCCAGCTCCCCTCTCTGTGCGGCGATCAGTACTTCGAGCTTCGAGACTTGCTTCCAGTCCTCCGCTTCATCGGCGTCGATGGCTTGCTCGTGAAGCTCCTCGCTGCCTATGATGGTGACGTTGAAGGTACGGCCTTTTTTTGAAGTCAGCTTTGGTCGGGCCGCGTTTCGGAAATCGGATGCGTTGCTCTTACCCTTCACGGCTTCAGCAATTCCGACAAAATCGAGCAGCTTAAGTCTCTCACCACGCATCTTGAGCTGCTCTGGCCAGGTCTCCATCTTTAAGCATTTTGCCACGAACCTCCCCACGTCTGCTGCAGCAGTAAAGCAAGCATAAACGTCATCCCCCTTCTCGGTGTAGGCGGGGATGGTGGCTCTCTCGTTTCTGAAATCTAACATGTAACACGCTTCATCTCCAAGGAAGACCCTACCGGTAGGCGTTGCTTCGAGGATGGTTCCAGCACTCACTCCGGACCTAGATAACCCGCCTGGACCAAACCATTCATAGAATATTCCACAACAAAAGGCAGTTGATTGCAGCTTCTCTTTGACCTCGCGAAGCCGGTTGAGGGTGTCTATCTTTTCCCTTCCCTGCTCTATCATTGGGCGTTCATAAGGAACACCCTCGAATTCTGCCGGGGCAAATCGACGTACGCAGGCGGAGAGGCAGGAATCTATGAGGGCGAGCTGAGGTGTTCCTGACACTGTGGATATGACGGTATCAACGCCGATCAGAGCAGCGTGCAGAGATTCTGGATTGAAATAGTCAACCTGGATCACACGAAACCCTTTTTCTGCGAGTTGTGGCCGTTGCTGGTTTGGAGTTTTAGTCAAGCCCAGTATCTTGGTGGAGGAAGAGAGAGTACTACATATCTGGAGAGCATAAAAACTTCGTGCCCCTCTTCTGCTACTGCTCTGGTAATGTGTTGGGCTAACCCGGCGGTCCCTGCTACAGCAACCTTCATCTTTTGTATCGAGAACGGAAGCGGGAGAACGGTTGAAGTAAAGGCAGGATGTTGTTGTCCTAGATTCCCCTTTGATGTGATAGGAGAATAATATGAGGATAAATCTTCCTGAAGCCGCGTATTCGATGCGTGTCCCTGGTCCGAATGCTGAGCTTAGGAATTAACAACGTAGTTTATAGAATATGGAAAAGAAAAACCTTCGCCTAAGATAAGAGGTTTGTCCCCCTATTCCCACACCGCCATGCAAAGACGCCTCGATTTTCCTCTTCGATCGTTGCGTAAGCACGGGATGAAAAAGTGCACCAAAAAGCCCAGGGTAGATGGCGATAGGCTTCAATGGAGGGAACTCAAGTTTGTTGAATTTGGTAGAGGACGACTATTCGGCGGCAGACCTAGCGCCCATCCAGTTAGCCAACTAAAACCTGCTCCGCCTTCCCCCTCGTAGAATATATCGGTATCAGCCATGTGTCTTGCGCAGAACGGAGATCGAGTGAAATGCTAGCTGCACGATTTTAGGGCAAAGACCCAGTTACATTGAAGCCCAAGATTGGAGAATAAACAGAACTGCACCCTCCTAGCTCACCGAAAAATAATCTAGGCCAAAGAAACTCTCGATTTCAACCCCCACTCTCTCATGAACATCGGGCCTGTAGCAACTATTCTCAACAACCCCCCTCTTTTCTTTCCCGTAACCCTCACCCCTTTCACTTCTCTCTAGGGCTGCATAAACTATTCCTCAGCCGCCCGGGGACATCCCTTGTCCTTGTAACCGGTATTGTCCTACCCTTAATGATTTTATTCCAAAAGCTAGTAGCATATGGGGTTCCTTATACTCACCCACCCCCGACATCACGTCTCGGCTGCTCAAAGTGTCCTGGAAGCCGGGCTCAGAAAGAAACCCTAAGAAAAGCAATCGTACAAAAAGCTGAAAAAACGGGGCCTTCAAGGATATAATGGAGACAAAGGCTAACCTTAATTCCTTCCGCACACGGTCCTACACTCTCTCCGTGTGACTGCCAGACCGAGGAATCCCACAGAAGGTAGTAAGCAAGGCAAATATCGATGCATACCTAGGGACTTCCCGTAATTCTGCCGATCCCAGGTGAGGGAAAGACGCCACCCACCCGCCAGAGCCCGATATTGTGAACGCGATTATGCAGAGGAGATTTACAGCCCAGCTATGTTGCTGTACAGTAATAGTCAGCGGTTGGATCCTGGGGGGTTATTGTGCTTCCTCTGTTTGTGAGTTCTCTTGTGCTTCTAGGCTTTGTGGTTTTTTTGTCCGCTTGGTTTATCACTTTTCAGACTATTTACTTGGCCAGTTTTGTATCCTAAGGCGTGGAAAGGAGGTTGCCAACGGAAAGTAGGGTTGGAACAATGCTGAGACTTAATATTTGGGTTATATGGGTGTTATATTGAAGACACCCACTGAGAGATGCAGCGTGGAATGCAGCTAGAATTCAAACCCGAGCGGGGCGAATTTATTTTATTTTTGGAGGCCTTTATGTACTTGTATGTGGTAAGAATAAATATTTTCCAAAGGACAGAATGGAGAGGCCTCACCAAGATGAATGCCGCGTATAAAGCGATCTTAGTCAACTACGGCCGAAGAGTCCCTCGCGGGCTATTAAGTATAATACTAATTGCTATCAGGCGCTGAAAAAGTAGCGAAATCTTGACTATACATCAGTAGATAGAGTATGTAGGGCTTGAGGACCTACTATAAGTTCCAAATCTGCTCACAGGCAAGTGATGTTTCAGAGCTAAGGGGTAAGATAGATACCGGTAATCCGGGCTGGACGAAGTAGAGCCTAGCTCGTAAAAGTGTGGGTTTAGTGTGTAACTGAGCTATTTTTGGCCTAGAAGATGAACAAGAGCAAGATTTTCGCCCTAAGCTAGGAGTCGAGCCAAGCAACCTTGAGATGGGATAAGTGCCCACTCTTCCTCCGAATTTGGTGCCTAGGTTTGACAATTTTGGTGCACTTTATCTCTTCGGAGCTGGAAGGATGGGCCACGAAACACTAGATATCCTTCAAAGCCTGTTTCCTAGTTCTGATCACGAGGATATCTATACTGGACCGTGAATACACATTATACCAATAGTGATATAGTACCAGCTGTGTCTCGTTCCAATCAAAGGATTATACCAGAAATATATATAACTTCTAGTGTAATGATCGATGATGGGAGAAGGAAAGTGAAAATTAGTGGTGGCCGACGAGCGTTTGTCCTTTCTCTGTGGGTGTAGAGCCTGCATGAATAAAACACTGAACTCGGCCTACTGTAAGTACAAGTATCGCATTAAGTACTCAAGCTTGGATAGGTAGTCTCCCTGTCTGGGGTATTCGCACACGTCCCAGAGGAATGACCTGAGCAATGACCAAAGATAAGTAAGGCACACAGTTGGATTAGAGTGTGTGCAGAGAGTCGAGTAAGAGGGGCTTGGGGAAATATCAAAGAAGGGCTAGCATAGTGACAACGGTAATGATGATGGCGGGAGAAGCACTACCGCAAGAACTGGGATAATTGGGAACCTCGCCAGGACGTTAGAGTTGCCACTCCTAGCAAGGTCTGTTGTATTTGCCCGGCCTGGGCTGAATTATGGCAAGCTATGGTATCTAGCGTGATCGATCAACTTGTGCTCATAATACATCACTCGCTTCCAAGATACCGTCCGGTGTATGACAAGTCTATCAGATGAAGGCCCCAAGCCCACTGATAAAGAGAGAGGGTTGTAATGACTGTCTAACCCTCCAAATAAAAATAAAACAATGCGCTATGCTATGCTATAATCAAAGTAGATAGATCAAGATGGTTAGAAACGATCCAGCGACATAGTCATCCCACAAGAAAAAAAAGAGCACGCACATTAGGGGGTTAGAATCTTCCAAAACGTAAAAGCAAGGAAGCTAGAACCTCCGAGGTCTGGAACTCTGAACTGGGATAAGCGCACAGCACTGACGATTTAAGTCCTGTCCTGAACAACCCACCAAAATGCCAAATATGAGTAACAAGACAGGCTCCGGCACAGCTTCCCCGGGCAATGTTTCATAGAGTCCATTGCAGGAGCACAAGATATAAGCGGGTGACATCGTGTGCCTGTGGCCACAAGTGGATCAGGTCCACTCCCGGGGTTGAGAGTAACAGTCTATTCGTGACCATTGAGTCACCAGGTTGCCCTGCTTTCCGTAGGCGATCACACCAATGGTGTTGAGAGCAGTACTATCCATATAATGATGCTAGCAGCTTTCATCTGAGTACCGTAAAAACTGGAACACCGGTAGCAGAAAAACGTGCTAGAACGTTGTAATCGCCTCCCCTAGTAAGGTGCTGTGCATACTCCTCTTGCTTTGTCTCAACGAGGCCTGAGTTTGCGATGCTTTCTCCTCGCGTAGCTGAGAAGGGAAATTCCAACGTCCTAGCACATTTTTTCTTCTATTCGAGGTCTTACGATAGGATGGTCTTACGGCACTATTTAGAGCCTTGTCCGTAAGGATTCGTACATGAGAAGTGTCATAACTGGTAGCACAGAATTGCATCTTCAACTGCACCTATGCTAGGTATCCACCGGACAACGAATAACACCGTTGCTTCCGCAGACCCCTTCATCCCACCGAGCCAAGACAGCTGCAGACAAGCGCCGTATCTCGGTAAGGCTGGATGCTGTAAGATGTGCCTGGAGGTCGGGGGGACCGACCGCAAGCGTGAGACCGTTCCCATCAAAGTAGGGATTTTGGATAGATCCAGAATTCCTTTTTCATTGTGATCTCGGCCTTCTGAAATCTGGCGAGTTAAAATGATGACTCGACAAGATAGGACGCGTCGCCTCGGAGGTTGGGACATTGAGGTCACACGTCTTGGCAGGCATTGTGACCCAAACTGCAGCAAAGCCAGGATTCCGGAATCAGTCATTAATGGGATGTTCCGGCACTTCAGAACACTGATATTCCTTCCCCAATTTGACCTTGTACTCGAGTACTGGCACTCGAGTATTTGCATCTGTCAACTCTAAAAGTGTCAGATGATCCGAACCTCACCCCTGAGTTATTGAGAGAAGCGGTTAAGTTACACCGTCACCATCGCAGCTGTCGGAGTGTCCCCGGTACTTACATCCTAGTATGATTCGAGATTTTGGGCAGGTATTATAGCTCTCTGTACTGGCCTTTGGTGTTCCACGAAAAAGATAACTTAGCGCAAAGAACCTTTGAAACCGAAACCCGTAGAAGCACAAGAATAATAGGAGTTCGCTATCAACAGAGATCCCCGCATTACCTGGTTTATTCGCCTGCCGCTAGTACGTTGAAATAAAGTAGGGGCTGAAGCAAAAACATTCAACACAGTCAGAAAGAATCCAAAATAAGCCTGGTTTTGGCCATAAAGGGTTAAGTGAAGGCGTTTTATTGCGAATTTGAGACAGATTACAAAGAAAACTCTTATTTCAACGTACTAGCGGCAGGTGAAAAAAACCAGGTAAATGCAGTATCGCAACCTGATACCGTACCGGTAGCTGTGGTGGAGATGGCTTCAGCTCGGCCCGAAACAGGACTTTTAAGGATTGCCCACATTCTCACGGATACCACAGGCCAAAGTGTGATACCTACTAACCACTTATGAATTTTATCCTTTGGCTATGATACTTTAGATAACCGATGCACGTATACACACCATCCTTTATGCACTTAAAGTACGGGTGCAAAAAGACTCGTCCGACAAGGCAACGGCAACCCTACTACCACTCCAAATTTACTACCCATGCAACCACAACTGCTTAGAATAAAGTGAAAATCTGTGTAGACATAAAATAGATATAATGAAAGCCATATATGAAATTAGAAAGCAAAAAAAATCAATACTTTGTATACCATCCCCTTGCATCCAAGACAGCAGCAACTCTACTAGGTATAGACTCCCACAACTTTTCCAGAAATTCACCTTTAATATCCTGAGTCCAAACCTGATTAAGGGCTTCTGCTAGACATTTCCTAACAGTATCTGGATCCCCCTTAGTCCTGTGAATGTTGGGAAAGCTCTGGTGTAGCTTTTCCTTCACCCTCTTCAAACAGTGTGTTATGGGACATTCTTATAAGTTATTGCGTAACAGGTAACGACTTGTCTTACTTGCTAGTCTTTACTTGTCAAGACTTCAAGTACTTATATCCTTCAGTATTTCAAGATAAACTCGTGAGTCTCTTTACTTATCTTGCACATCTTGCTAACAAGATAATACCAAATGAAGTACTTCAAGATATAAGATATAATCTGTTACAAACCGGGTATGGTTTGTAGGTTTTCACAAGGTATCGTACTTACATACCTTCAGCTTTTGGGTATTTCTCACTATAACTATATTCGGTCATGGGATCTCACATATGAGTCAAGTAAGACTCATATTTAGTTAAGTTAATTTATTTGATCAATAACTCGCTTGAGTCATATGAAGTTATGTTTTTATATGAGTCACGATAGGGACTGATAGTTTAGTTTTTGGATTACTAAGTAGTTGTGGAAGGAACTATATAAGGAACACGAGTGGAGGATAGTTAGTTCTTTATGAAACTATTCACTGTTATTTTCTATTTAAAGTTATATTATAAGAATAAGAAATATCTTTATTATAAGTTTGATTATATCTTACATCTTGAAGTACTTCATTTGCTATTATCTTGTTAGCAAGACGTGTGTTACAATCCTCTTCCCTTCGGGTGATACTTGCAGCAGGTAACCACTATTCTGAATAGCGATCACACTTCTCTGAGTTTGTACCAACAATGACAGCTGAGTATACAGACTCCTATCTCATATGATATATCGCTAAGTTCATGAGAGATACTATAGTCTCGGCCTGGTAGTATAAAGTGTAAAGATAGAAGTATATTATTAGGAAAATAGCTTAGATGGTTGGGTGAAGAACTCTCAACTGAAGAGGCCTTTTTTTTTTTTTTCTATCATGTGCTTCGATTTCAACTATCTAGGGTATGAAGACTATGTGCAGCGCTAGCTATAGTAAAGAAAAACCCTTTGTGAAAAGAAATCCTCCTCGGACCATCGGAAAAAACCATCATTCCAAGTCCCTCTGGTGTGGAACCAACTGCACGATCTCACTGCGAAGATAAAAAACCCCTGCTGGCTAAACGGATGACAAGAAAATTTCACCAAACACAGTAAGCAGGAAACAACAGGAAAACCAGACCTGAAAACTCCTCCTGACAAGTAACAAAAGAAACAACATTAATATCCCAGAGTACTCTAACAGAAACCCGACTGTGAAAATTCAGCCTAATACTAGAGAACACAAAATGGGGGGACAGTAAACGCTAAACCAAAGCAAATCTATCACATTACTCCGTAACCCAAGGTATTGACATCATCCAAGGAGGCAGTGCAATACCATGACTGAGCTTATCTGAGGGCTGTGGCCGAGCTGAGCCACGGGGAAGGGGTGGACCTAGGGGAAAGTGGCAGTAAGAGTGCCAGCTGATGAGAGGATATTTGGCTGTAACCGAGCCACGGGACGAAACCAAGCGGAGGAGAGGAGGAGTAGACCCAAGTATCGTAGGAACTATCGGAAACGTGTATGTATCTGACCAGGCAGTCTTGAGCGAAACATAATTGAAGAGAGCAGAGAAATCAACTGTAGCCTGATAAAAAGTTTTCTCTTACTGCGAACCGTAATCCCAGCTGTCTGTAACATGGATGCGAGGGTGTTGCTGACCATGCGAATGCTAAGCGAAGACGTAAAACAAAAGTGAAAAGGGGGATGGGACAGGCCCTAGGAAATGGGTGCCCAAGTCCTAGTCCATCATAGGGGGGGGAGTGCAGCTCACTGAGAGTGCGGAGGGTGGATGTTGACGATGATTTCTCATGGTGTTGAGATTTCAATGGCCGGATGTGTAGAGGAGATGGTTCGTACTCAACCGAAGAGGCCATAAGGACCCCTTTTTATATCCATTCTTCCCGCAACGCTTACTGTCATGACTTATCCCTTCCTGTCACGCGATCCTATGACTCATAGTGAGTCATAGTGTGAAATCCATCAGCTGACTCCTATGAGTCACTGCACAATAACCAATTAACCAATCAAAACACAATAAACAAATCATGTGCGCAATTTGCGTCGCATGTGTAAAACCCATGACTCATAAGTATGAGTCATGTGCGAAAGTCATAATCACATGACCACAATTATGAGTCATGTCAAAACAATAAATCAATCATAACAAAGGAATGATATACTATCACATAGTCATGTGAAATACTAAACCCTACGACTTCACAAACGTAAGTCATGTGAAAACCTGCCTTGCTAGTCACCGTTTGTAACAACGTGCAAGATAAGTAAAGACTCTCATGAGTTTACCTTGAAGAACAAAAGGATATAAGTACTGGAAGCCTTGACAAGTAAAGACTTAGTGAGTGAGACAAGTCATTACCTGTTGCGCAACACCTGATAGAAATGTCCTGTAACATAATCAAGCTTATAATAAAGATATTTTGTATTCTCGTAATATAACTTTAGATATGAAATAACAGTGAATAGTTGCGTAAAGAACTATGAACCATCTCCTCTACACCTCCGGCGATTGAAATCTCAACACCATGAGAAATCATCGTCACTTTTCACCTCCCGCACTCTGAGTGAGCTGCACCCCCCCTACCATAGATTCGGACATGGGCACCCGTCTCTTAGGTCCTGGCCTATTTCTCTCTTCGCTCTTGTTTTGCGTTCTTGCTTAACATTTGCACAGTCGGCAACACCCTCGCGTCCATGTTACAGACGGCTGGGATCACGGTTCGCAGTAAGAGAAAACTCTTCATCAGGCTACGGTCGATTTCTCTGCTCTCTTCGATTACGTTTCGCTCGAGGCTGCCTAGTCAGACACGCACACGTTTCCAATAGTTCCTACGATACTTGGGTCTACCCTTCCTCCTCTTCTCTTGGTTTCGTCCCGTTGCTTGGTTACAGCTACACTTCCCCTCTTTTGGCTGGTACCCTACTACCACTCGGCCGTGCGCCCCCCGCGGCTGTCCACGGTCGCATCCTCGGTTACGCTCTTTCGTGGTATTGTACCACCTCCTCGATCGATGTCAATGCCTTGGGCCCGGAGTAATGGCGGCCGCCGACTTCTTTAAGTTATTAGGCTGCCCCTACGGAGATGTTGTTCTATTCTTTTGTAGGTTTCTATGTAGTGGAGTTTCCCTCATTTCCCGCGTGTGCGGGCTTTCCTTTGTTATCCTTTCGTTTGTTCTGGGGAGCTTTCTGAAGGGTTTTCTGCGTCTTCCTGCTTGCTCGCTAGGAGTGTTTGCTACTTTTGGTTGGTGAGATGTGCGGTTGGGCCCGGACCATAGGGTCTTGGGGGCGCGGTTTTGTTCCCATGAGGGGAGAGATGCGTTGGGTTTTTCTTGGCCATAGCTAGCGCTGCATGTCTGGTTTTTCCCGGTAGTTGTACGAATAAAATGCAAAACTGAGATAAAAAAAAGAAAAAAAAAAAAAAGTTGCGTAAAGAACTAACTATCCTCCACTCGCGCTCCTTATATATTCATTCCTCAACTGCTTAGTAATCTAAAACTAAACTATGAGTTCCCATCATGACTTATATAAAAACATAGCTTCATATGACTCAAGCGAGTTATTGCTTAAATAAACTAAGCATAACTAAATATGAGTCTTACTTGACTCATATATGAGATCCCATCACCGAAGGTAGTCATGGTAAGAAATACCCAAACCCTGAAGGTATGTAAGTATGATATTTTGTGAAACATTAGCAAAATGTATTTCAACTCCGATCCCCAATAGCTAGATACCGATTTCCATCTGCGCCTCGTGGGATTACTGGCCCATCATTCTTTGCTTCCGCTCTCCCTTGTTCATCTCTGGCAGACCTCTACTTTCTACCCATATGCCTCTGTTGCTCTCTCATGTTGACCAGTACACTTTCGTTGCAATCGGATTTTCCCTTGCCCAGACCTTGATCCTCCCAGCCCGCGCTTGTGTGGACCTGTACCCTTCTGGTCCGCGCTTGCGCGGGGCTTTATTCTTCTGGTCCTTGCTTGCATGGATCTTCACCCTCCAGGTCCGCGCTTGTGCGGGCCTTTATTCTTCTGGTCCGTGCTTGCATCTTCGCCTTCCAGGTTCGCGCTTGCGCGGGCCTTTCCCCTTCCAGTCTGTGCTTGTGCTGACCTTTATCCCTCGGCTCTGTGCTTGCGTAGACCTGATCCTCCTGGTCCACCCCATAGTCGCCCCTGAATCCCCCTGGTCCACATTTTTGTGGCCCATGAATCCCCTTGGTCCATCCCCATCCGACTTCAGTTTTCCCTTGGTCTGCACTTGCGCGGCCACCCAATCCCACGGGTCCTCGTTGCCATGGACTTTGGCAATCTCGTTCGTTACTTGTTTGGATCATAAGCCTCCAGTCTCATCCCGGCTTGGATCTCAACCCCCGGATCCAGCTACAACGCACCTCAGCAGGCCTCCGGTTGCTCCAGCCACCATATCCTTGTTCCCGGAGCCACTCGAGCTGAGCTGCTTGGCTTCTCGCATCATTCTGGTCTGCCCTGGATGCTCCAAGGGGTGGTGCAGTCTTCGAGATCACACGAATACGGTAGAAATCGTGATTCGGCGTTACCGCGCTCGTTCACTTTCTGCTACCACTTATATTTCACGCGAACTCTTCCCTAGAATCAGAATCTTGCTACCTATTACTTTTGCATAGTGCTTCGCCTCGTTCTGCCTTTCCTCGCCACGCTTTTATTTTCACATGCACCGCCGATTCTAATATACATAATAGTAGGTCTCTAGGCTATGTAGCTATTCACGATCCAGTTATTTTTTCCCCGGACCTTTCCCCCTTCCACCAGATGGACCGGCCCCTCAATTGGCTCCACTTCTGCGACATACCGATCCCGTTCATTGAGCACAACCTCCACAAACCCAAGGAAGCGATTCGGTGTGCCTGATTCCGTCGCATACTTCATTCCTACTAGCATAACTAGCTCCAGAATTTCTGTCACTGGGGATTTGTTTCGTTGTAGAGTCTGCGCAATCACCGCCTTAGATGGGCTGAAAGAAAAGTATAGTAGCGGTTTGCATGGCTTCCTCCCTTGGAATAAATCCTTGTCCCTCTCTTGACTTTCCCGGACCCAAATATCGTGGCTCAGCGGCTCATTCCGTCCTGCCTTTTTGGTACATCACAACAGCCTCCTCTCGATCTCCAACGGGGATGAA
The DNA here is from genome assembly GCA_003070745.1 of Tuber borchii. Taxonomy (NCBI): domain Eukaryota; kingdom Fungi; phylum Ascomycota; class Pezizomycetes; order Pezizales; family Tuberaceae; genus Tuber; species Tuber borchii. Next base: position 3,704 of record NESQ01000323.1, on the reverse strand, counting down.
ATGGCTGGAAGTAGTTCGCCACTGAATTGTAAATTTCAATCATTGTGGATTCCGTGTAAGTTTCTCTCCGGCTGAGGACCTTCTCTGCCATACGCTGCCCCAGAGTTCTTCAACATAATTGTGGAAGAGCACCGGTAGGTCAGAAATAGAAAACTGGTCCGCAGCCTCGCTTAACGAGAGCCGCTTGATGCCTCTTGCCTTCCTAGCAAGTCTAGTCTTCTGAATTACCTGATCTACTCGCTGCTTCCACTCCGGGACTTGAATTTGGGGGCTAATCGTGGGTGCTGGGTTCCGGCTAGGTCTGCTGCTGGTTCTAAAGGCCTGCTAGCCTATCGCTGGACCTCTCTCCTGGAGTCTCGCTGCCCTGGTAGAGCGCAATCTCTCATTCCGAGTCTGCATACCGAGGACCCTGGCAGTATCATGATCATACATTCCGCTGAAAGCAAGGTGCTCTAAGGTCTGGACCATGTAAGCGATCCTGGTATGTCTATCATTGTACCAGAGCATTTGCTCCTCATATTGTACTCAATTGGAAGTGCGGTATGCTTCTTTGACGTTTTCTATATGCAGGAGTTCCGATATATCAGTAGAGAAGTTGTCCGGTGATTCCATTCGGCGGATGCTATCTGAGGCATGACTCAGCATGTGCATTTTTGGAAACTGGAAATGATAGATTGCAGTCTCCAGTTTTTTCTTTTCCGCCTTCATCCGTGCCCTCAACCATCCCTCTTTGGTACCCTGAGCCTCCATTGCGACCGACCTTTTCTCGAAGTTCTTCGTCCTTGCTTTGGTGCTCCATTGCTGACGAAACACAGACTTGCTCTGGTAGAATATTTCGAGTATGTTATCCAGCAGACCAAGTGTATAATCAGAGTGGCTGCGCTGCCCAAGAACCAGGAGAAATTCGATGATGGATCTAACACATGCTAGGACCCGTTCATCCTCTGATTGGCTAGATCAGACTCCATCGATCAATATTGGGCCCAGCACAGCTAGTAAGAATCGCATCATAGTCCTAATCTCTTTCCTCTGCCATGAACTGACCTCTTCGTGGCTTCGCTTAAACGATTGAAAGCCCGGGTATGGCGGGATCGACTTAAAACGGTCATTGAACCGGCCTAGAATCCTCCGCTGCCGCAGATATCCCACCAACCAATCCATCATTGTCTTAAGAATTCCTAGATGCAGGAGGTAAAGAGCGTCAGGTTGCCAGAGCCGGTATACATTGCATAAAGGAAACCTCCAAAAAGGATTTTCCTCCACCTGCAGACCAATGGACGCTAAGTACTCTACATCTTCAGTGTTTCCTGGTTCTAGCGCTTGCTGATAGGACTTTGGATTGTGGTCTCTAAACCCCTCAACTCTATTACTCAGCTCACGCCCCATCTCAGTCGGCAGAATCTCGCAAATTGGACAAAGTCCGTTGATTATTCTTGCTAGGATGACGTGCTCTTGGTAGTCAGCAATCCAGGCTGCTAGGATCGGATAGCATCGGCGGACCTGGCCATCAGCGCAATCCCACTGGTACTCTGGGCCGGCTATATCTAGCGCTGCTATCGGCTTTAGAATATGGTTAATCACTCCATGCCAAGACCTATGAATCTCGCCGTTCTTCGGGTTCTTTTGAGGAATCAGTATGAGAGCAACTAGTACCTATGCGCGTTTAGAGCCCTGCAGTCGTAAATCTTTACTAATGTTACCAATTGACATATAGACTGGCCAAGTAGCCTTGTCTCCGGAGAAGTTTCTAAGGTGGGTTTTGTCGGAAGCGAAAAGGAGGGGAACCACTGTTCCACCTCTGGGCACCAAGTCTTGGGTCTCCCACCACCAGTCTGCAGTATGAATCTCATTATATACTCTTCAACCGGTACTATCGAAGATGCGCTCGGGACCGAAGACCATATGGTCTGTGAAAGGCAAATAGCTGAGAAGTAGTCAGATACAGTGCAGGATGTTGCAAGAGTACAATGTTCCGGACCTACATGGGAACGCGGACCAGCTTCAGGGCCCAAAACCATGTTCTACGCGCTCAAACAAAGACCACAGTTCATCTATAGTCTGAAATGATATGCACCTGTCATCATCCAGTCCGTGCTGTAAATACTCATCGATCGATCCTTTGGTTAAGCCCGACTGCAGCATCCACCATCCAAGCTCAATGTATTTTGCACTTCAAAACAGGTGCCATGGGTTCCAGTCCGCGTCTAGGTATCTACGGTAAATCCTACCTGCAGTGCCATAGGATCTACCGGCTTCACACGCGTGATACTGCGTTTTGCTGGGGTCAGGCAAACAGGTTAGGTCTGGGTTCTCTGGTTCTGGGCTTCTCGGTTCCTAAGCGCTATCTAAGTCTCTACTTTCGAGATCTGTGGGTGGCTGCCATCTAGTGACTTCTCAATGATGTTAGTTTGGGCCGGGGGTGTACTTGATCTAGAATAAAACTTACGGTCTAGCCAAGAATTGTCATCTTCGGGATGCCAATTGCTAGCACCCTCTCTTTCGCTCAGCAGACCGCTTGGGTACGGCCTCTGTTTCTTCTTTATCTGTATCTGCCTTTTCACGCACTGGTTATGGTGGATTGATAGGCCCTTACGTGTCTTGAAGGGTCTTCCGCAGTCCGGGCAGGTGGGATTCGATGTCATCACATTGGAATATTGCTACCGCCGTGATGCGATCGATGTGATAGGAGCACAAAGAGTACAGTGTTCATCAGCAAAAAAAGTTCTCCCTCATGTATTACCTACATATCTCCCTGTATCTGCTAGTAATACCACCTCCCCAGGTCCCTCCTGTCCCTCATTCATTTACCGCCTGTCCTAAAGACCCAACAGGCCTTCTGAAAGCCCCATACATAGCTTCAGCGCCATTTATCGTCCTCTTTTGCAGGTGGCCCCTAGCTTGCTCCACTAGTGAGGAGATCTCGCTTAACTGACCCCTGTTTTTTTTTGTATTTCCATCCTGCCCATTTTGGCTGTTGTGCGTCCGCTTTGTACCTGTGCGTGTCCAGAACAACCTTGCCTGTCTCAGCGCCCCATCACGCTCTTAGCGCTCTCCCTTCCCCTTGATTTCTCCGTTATGGAATTCGTCCCCCTGGGGACGTTCTTCACATCATAATATGCACTCTCTACCCCTGGTGCGCGTCCGGAACAACCTCGTCTCTCTCAGTGTCCCATATCGCACTTTGCTCTCTCTCTCTTCCCTTGATTTCTCCATTATGGATTTCGTCCCCTGGGGGACGTTCTTCAGGTCATAACATCTACTCTCTACTCCTGTACCGGCCCCATACACCCTTCTGTTTCCAAAGTATGCATGCCAAATCTATTTTATTTCACTGAAGCCCGTATCTTTTGTGCCTCCTCTTGTCCTTCTCCTGACATTCATGATTCTCTTTGTCTTTCTGTACCACTCCTATTTGTCGTCTCGGTTACTTCACCATCGATATCCTTAGGTGTCTCAAAATGTACCGCTATGCGTCCTCTTCATACCATTTTTTGTTTCTTTCTTTCTACTATAAAGTTTTCAATAAATTCTATTAAATGTTTCTAAATCAATCCTACTATTTATATACCAGCGGTTGTTATCCGTACCACTAGTCTCGGGCACTAAATGCGCCATGCCCATGATCCGTTTGATACTAACGACTATCTCAGTTGTTCTATTTGTGCCTTTCGCCGTCCCCAAAGTAACGGTAACAAGTCCCGTGA
>NESQ01000322.1:0-110628 GCA_003070745.1 Tuber borchii | reverse complement strand
CCGATTCTGGGGAAACGAGGGAAGCCGTGCCGAGGGAAGGCTAAATTGCGAGTTCTCGATGGGGAGATGTCTCCTCATGGGGGGGGAGGGGACTGGGGTTTTCCAGTCAAGGGGGAGATAGACGGATGAGAGGCCGATAGTCATTGGACGGCAGGTATCAGGGGCCCTAAAACTAGATAGGGAGGGAAAAGTGGGCGGGAGACGGGCTGTCGCGGGGTTGAGTGTAGGGGGTGAACAGCAGAGCCTGAGAGCCGCGGTGCGTCTTTTATGCCTGCAGTAAGGACCTATGGGGGGGAGGCATGCCTCCCTGGAGAGTATCGGGATGGGGGTGGCGAAAAAGCAGTTGGTGGTCCACCTTTGGACCCTGTGCCAGAAGGAGCTCATGCGAGTGGTAGAGCGGGCGTTTGGGACGAAGAGGTCTGCACCGTACGTGAGGACTGGGAGGACGAGACCCATGGCGAGTCGGTGTGAGAGGAAAGGGCGGACTCCCGCTCCCGGGGAGGCGACTCTTTTTAGGAAGGAAAAGACAGCGTTGGCCAGAGCCAGACGCCTCTCAAAGTGGTTGGTGGTGGTGAGGGTGGGGGAGAACCAGTAACCAAGCCACCTTACCTCCTCGGAGGGGCGGAAGATCTGGTCGTTAAGGGTGACAGGGTGGTTGGATCTGAGGGAGCCTCTTTGGCTTGGGGTACGCCAATGGATGAGTTCGGTTTTTGGGATGGAAAAGGACACACCCAAGGGTGCGGCACGTCGGGAAAGGGATGTGAAAAGGCTTTGTAGCCGGCGCACATTGGACCGGTAGGAGGGGGAGGAGACTGTGAGCGAGAAGTCGTCGACGTAGGAAAGCATAAGGCCTCCCTTGATATCGGCATGGAGGGGCGCTACGTATATGAGGAATAGTAGAGGAGAAATTGGGGAGCCTTGTAGGGTCCCGACTATGACTGGGGAGGGGGTTTTGGGGGAGCCTTGGTAGACTAGTGTGCACTTCCGTTCTGAAAGGAAGGAGGAGACCCAGTCGACCATGTATTTGGGGGTGTTCTTGTCTAGGAGACGTTTGCGGAGGGTGAGGGCCTCGACGTTGTCGAAGCCAGCCTTGATGTCGAGGAAAAGGGAGGATACCTTGCGGTGGGTGCGCTGAAGGGTTTTAACTTCGTGGACCAGGGTAGTGCAGGCGTCGAAAGTGCCTAAGCCTGGCACGGATCCACATTGGTTGGGGTGGAGCAGGCCAGATGATGTGGCCAACGAAAAGAGCCGGGCTGCCATGATCCTTTCCAGGATCTTGGAAACGGTTTTTAGTAGAACTATGATGCGGAAGGATGCCGGGGAGTCGTAGGAGGATTTGCCTGGTTTGTCCAAGACGACGCCATTGGCGGTTTTCAGCGAGGGAGGGTGGTAGCCATACGATAGAAGGGGGCTTAGGAGATCTAGGAGGATATCGGGGTAGTGCTTGTGGATGTGTTTCCAAACGGAGTAGGGTATATCGTCCAGTCCTGGGGTGGAGGAGGGTGAGGACTTGGCAAGGGCCAAGGAGATCTCATCTCGGGTGAGGGGGGCTGCGTCGGGCATGGGCGAGAGCCTCCCCCTGGGCGGGGGCTCGGGCCGAGGGGGGAAGAAGTGGGCTAGGAGGGCGTTGTTGATGGAGGTGGGGTGGTTGGCGTCTGGGAGGGAGGGGAAGCGTACTGCCTGTCTGGGGGTAACCAGCTTCTTGGCGGTCCAGATGTTGTTGGGGGTAGTTTTAGCGAGGAAATCGGCCCAGTATGCGGATTTGGCGCGTTTGATGGCTTTGAAGTAGCCATTTCTGGAGAGTTTTGCCGTTTCCCTTGCTTGTGTGTTTAGGAGTTTCTTTGCTTTTCTTGTAGCCTTGTTGTATTCCTTTCGGAGGGCGGTGAGGAGGGGGGTCCACCATGGTTTAGATTTGGCGGAAGGTCGCGATGTAGGGGCTGCCGTTCTGAGAGTTGAGGTCAGGCAGGACAGGGAAGCCGAGAACCAGGAGTCAAACTGCTGGGGGGAGGGGTGTGGGGGGGGAGGGGGGACGCGGAAGGCCTTGAGGGTAGGTTCTAGGCTAGTCCAATCCAAGAGGTCCCACTTGGCTTGGGGGAGAGGGGAATGCCGTAGGGGGGCTGAGTGGGAGATGGAGATGGGGACGTGGTCCGATCCTGTGGAGGGTATGGATGAGGTGTTCCAATTGTGGACGAAGGGAGTCATGGAGGGGTTGGCGAAGGCCAGGTCTATGACGCTAGGTCTGTGGGTGCCAGAAAGGGGGAACCGGGTATATTCTCCGGGTGTGCTGACGCAGGAAAAGCTAAGGTGATCGGCTCTATCAAAGTAGGGGTCGGCAATGGAGGCCTCCTGAGCGGAGGGGAGGCGGAGGGGGTCGGTACTGGGGCTGTGGATGTTGAAATCCCCCACTACGAGGTAGGGGATATCAAGGGGGATAAAAATTTGGTCCGGTTTGACTGTGTGGGGTTGTGGGTATCTAGAGCGTGAGTAAATATTCGCTAGGCGAAAGCAAGGAAATTTTGTGCCGAAGCAACCTGAGGGGGTATGGATGTCAATGTGCATGTAGTCGCTCACGTCCGGCGTGAACACTGGAAGTACGGAGTTGGATTTCAAAAATTCTGTGGAAACGTAGCAGGCCACCTTGGGGAGGGGCGAGGGGGGGGCGAATGACTTGTACCCATTAAAGGTAGGTAAGAAGCCTTTGGAGGACGGGGGGTCTTGCAAGAAAACCAGTTGCGGAGGGTGGCGCGCTGTAAATGACGAGAATAAAGATAAGAACACATCCCAGCTTCCCAGGCTGTTGTGTTGAATGAGTGTGATGTTAGGCTCGGGGGCCGGCCCCTTGGTGCTGTTGGAGGTTTGGGCGTTAATCATGGCGGGCACGACCCCGACGGTTTACAGGAGTTACGGGGTGCGCGGGGGGTCCTGAGGGAGCAGGGCCCAACGCGCCTGTGGGTGGCGCATGAACGGCGGTTACGGGGCGGGGGGTGGCAGGGCCAGGATCGGAAGTTGGGTGGGCCTGGGGAGTAGTGGGTGCTGGTGCGCCATCTTCTTCCACATCCATGGACTCTTGACTGTCTGAGGATGCGGAGGAGCCGACAGACTCCGGGGGGGGCACGGGGCGGGCGGGGGGATGGGGCGGGACTTGCATTCCTTGGAGTAAGCGGTGTGATCGTCGCCGCAGTTGGCGCAGTGGGGCGGTGAGGTGGGGCCGCATTCGGCCACGGGTCTTTCGTTGCCCCCTTTGGGACAGGTGGGGTTTTGGCATCTGTGGGAGGCCTTGGTATGGTGAAGCGCACAAATGGGACAGGACGGGTGTTTTTGCTTGCAGCGGGCGGCGGCGTGGCCGAAGCGGCAGCAGTTGGAGCATTGTGTGTAGCGGTTGGCTGAGATTGCTTTTTCCACCTTGCGGCGTTCAGAGTAGAGGAAGATGGAGGGGGTGAGGGTTGGAACGTCGTCGGGGTCAACGGAGATAACCACCGAAAGCGCTTCTTTGGCGGTTCGAGTAGCTCGGTCAGGGTTAAGGTACCTGGCCGATTGGATCTGGACCGCTTTCGCGAAACCAATAGATGCTTTGAGATGGGGGTAAAGCTGCTCGTCGTCTTCGGGCATCTCATCGGTGGGGATGCTGTGTATGACCAGCTGTATAGCGGTCGGGGCGAGGCAGAAGGGGAGCCAGGGGTTGTCGCCTTTTGGGAAGGCTTGGTTGAGGCGTCTTGTAAGAACATCGAAGTAGGGGGAGTAGGAAGAAGCGGGCGTCTGTGGGTCGGTACAAGTGAGTGAGACTGCGCCTCGGTCATTGACCTTGGCGAAAAAACCTTTCGGGAGGAGGCAGTTTGAGTCGGTGAGGGCGTTAGCGACGATGTCGGGGAGGGAGCGGGCGATACGTCTTGAGAGGGCATGGGGGGCAGGGGAAGAGCGGGGTGCAAAGAACCGTCTTGAGGCAAAGGGGAGGGGGGGGGCAGCAGCCTTTGAGGCATTGTCCTCGTTACTCGCAACCTCTGTTGCTTTGGCTTGTTTGGGTTTCTTTTTTCCGCTTCTTCCGCCGGCACGGACTGCCTGGGCGTAGGATGGTTGGTTTCTGGGTTTGTAATCCGGGTGAAGGGTGGCGTCTGTGAAAGCAGACAGGTCATATTCTCCGGCGCGGAATTGCTCCGCCTCCCAGGAGTGGGGGAAGGCCTTTGCGTAAAGCTCGGGGTTACCGAACATTTTGCCCAGTCTTGTGTCGTAGTAGGGGCAGTGGTCTGCGGGGTTGATGGGGGCGAGGGGGGGTGGGGGTGGGGCTGTGAGGGATTTTTGTTGGGTGGTGGGGCCGTGTGGGGGACAGGGTAGGGTGGGTGGGTGGGCTGATTGTTTTTAGCCGGGGCCGGGGCCGGGGGTCGGGTGGGAGGGGCTGGCGTGGGGGCCGAGACTCTATGTGACAGGTCACGTAGGGCCGAGGTGATGGGGGTGAGGTCTTCCGGGGTTACGGAGGCATTTGTGATGTGGGAGGAAAGGTCGTGGACTTGGGTGCGGAGTTCGCCGTTCTCATTTCTAAGGTCGTCGATTTGTTTTGTGATGGACTCGAGTTGAGTGGTGATGGCTACAATGCCAGAGACAGTTGAGCAGAGGATGGAGAGGATGGAGCCCTCGCCGGGGGTGACGGATTGCAGGCTGGTGTCGGAGAGGTCGGGGACCAGGTTGGGGGGAAGGCGTAGTTCATCCCTCGTTTGCCTAAAGATTTCTGCGAGGAAAGCAATGGGGGGAGAGGGTCTGGGAACTGGGGAAGGGGAAGGGGGGATTTGAACGTTCCGTGGATTGGAGGATCGTGAGATGGCGGCTGCCAGTTCTTGGTTGCCTGGGGGGATGGGGGGTATTTCCGACATGGGACGGAGAGGGGCGGGGGGTGCTGGTGTGTGTCCCGGAAGCAAAACGGGTTTGTAGAAGAGTTTAGAAATGTAGGGGGGGGGAAGTAGAGGGCGAGAAGCTTGTCTAAACCAAGAGGCCTTTTTTTCATTTTTTATATCATGCGTTCATTGTTTTAAGGTACAAAAAGCTTCATGTAGCGGTAGCTATGGAAAAAACAAAACCTATAAAGCAAAAACATAAACAAAAGAAACCATTTCCCACTCTTGCTAGTACTAAGTATTGAAGCCAAAAAACTCGCGGCCTCGTCTGTCAAAAACATACATCATATAGGGGAAATCCAACGCACTTCGTAGCTCGTAAACCCTAAAAAAGAAATACAAAAAACAAACGCACAGGTCGTAGGGTGGGTGAGGTGGGGGATAGCTTGGGCCGGGGGGGATGTGCGGGCGGTTGGTCTTTATTGTTGGTCAGGAGGAAGGGGGTCGCCATGGGGGAACCCGGTGCAGGTGTCTAGGATGAAACGCCGGAGGGCTGAGAGGGAGGGTGGATGATTCCAGATTGGGCTCTCGGGCGAGAGGCTTTCTACCCCACTTAGATGGGAGTGTCTGGCTTCAGCTCTGGCTGGGCAGTGAAGGACGGCGTGTTCGAAGGTCTCTGGGGCTTCGAGACACCGGGGGCAGGTGGTTGGGCGATCTGGGTCACCCCGCCAGGTGGGGTGGGCAAGCAGGTAGCTTTTGCCGGAGCGCATTTGGTGTATACAGCCGGCGGCGAACTTATCGAGCCCCATGAAGGGGTGAGGGGTGGTGGAGGCGGGGTACTCGTAGTAGGGGGGTGCTGGGAAGGAGTCTTCCCAGTCCTGGAGGAGGAGCTTGTGAGCCCTTTCTTTGAGCGTCGTGTAGGCTCGTGCCATGAGGTTCGGGGGCGGGATGTCTTCCAATGGGGGGAGGGGTGCACGGGTAAACTGGGGGAAGCGTTTGAATCCGTGTCCGAGGGGAAAGGCCATGTGAGCGAGCTCATCAATGGGGAGGTGTCTTCTTATAGGGGGGGAGGGAACCGGGGTTTTCCAGCTGAGGGGAAGGTAGACGGACGAGAGACCAATAGTCAATGGGCGACAAGTGTCAGAGGCCCTGAAGTTGGATAGTGAGGGGAAGGTGGAGGGGAGGCGGGCAGCCGCGGGATTTAGGGAGGGTGGTGAGCAGCAGAGCCTGAGCGCTGCTATGCGTCTTTTGTGTTTGCAGTACGGGCCGATGGGAGGGAGGCATGCTTCCCTGGACAAAATAGGGATGGGGGTGGCGTAAAAACAATTGGTGGTCCACCTCTGCACTCTATGCCAGAAAGTGCTCATGCGATTGGTGGAGCGAGTGTTCGGGATGAAAAGGTCCGCACCGTAGGTGAGGATCGGGAGGATGAGGCCCATGGCGAGCCGGTGAGAGAGGAAAGGGCGGACTCCCGCCCCCGGCGAGGCAACTCTTCTTATAAAGGAGAACGCGGCATTGGCCAGGGCTAGGCGTCTTTCAAAGTGATTGGTGGTGTTGAGGGCAGGAGAGAACCAGTAACCGAGCCACCTCACCTCTTCGGAGGGGCGGAAGATCTGGTCGTTGAGGGTGACGGGGTGATTGGCTTTGAGGGTGCCTCTTTGGCTTGGAGTGCGCCAGTGGATGAGTTCTGTTTTCGGGATGGAGAAGGCCACGCCTAGGGTCGTGGCTCGGCGGGATAGGGCTGTGAACAAGCTTTGCAGCCGGCGCACATTGGAGCGGTAGGAGGGGGAGGAGACCGTGAGTGCGAAGTCGTCAACGTAGGAAAGCATAAGGCCTTCTCTTATGTCGGTATGAAGGGGTGCCACGTAAATGAGGAATAAAAGCGGAGAGATCGGGGAACCCTGAGGTGTTCCGACTGTGACTGGGGAGGGGGTCTTGGGCGAGCCTTGGTAGACCAGGGTACACCTTCGTTCCTCTAAACCAAGAGGCCATAAGGGCTCTCTTTTATAACCGTTCTTCCCGCAACTCATGACTCATCCTTCGCATCACGCGCCCCTATGACTCATAAGTGAGTCATAGTATGAAATCTATTAGCTGACTCGTACAAGTCACTGCGTAATAACTAACCAATCAAAATACAATAAACCTATCATGTGCGCAACTCGTGTCACATGCGTGAAACCCATGACTCATAACTATGAGTCATGTGCGAAAGTCATAATCATATGACCACAATCGTGAGTCATGTCAAAAACAATAAACCAATCATAACAAAGGAATGACACGCTATCGCGTATTCATGTGAAATACTAAACCCTATGACTTATAAGTATGAGTCATGTGAAAACCTCTCCTGCTAGTCACCGTTTGTGACACCGGTACTGGTGTTGAAATATCCGCGAAGGCTACTGGAGGTTTCGACGATGATGCCTGAGCTCGGGGGGCTAGTCCTGCTACTCTGGTCAAGAATGGGATATTTAAGTCTTGGGAGAGCTCACATTGGCCTCCAGGAGGCGTGACTGACCTCTGCTCATATATCCATTCATGATTGCGCATTTATACAAAAGAAGTAGAGGAGAAAGAGTAATTAGATGTAGAGATAAAAGTCCCGACAGGAATCGAACTCACCGCGTCGTATTGGGGATGAACAGCGTCCTATTGCGAATGAATAAGCTTTGTGTTATTGTTACTACATGGACTCCTAGCTATAACCCAAGGTCCGTGAGAATCATTGGCATGGGCTCGGACTATCCTACAGCCATTTGGTCTCCAAATGTCTCAAAGGCTAGGAGCACGGATGGCTCACAGCCGAATAGAGACTGTCTATTTGAGATTGCCGGAACAGGATTTCATATGCGGGGCTTGGAGGAACATACCTTATCATTTTAAAAGATTGGATTATACATACTAGGATAGGATAAAGGATAAAAGGAACCTTTAGGGTCCCAGAAAAGCTTTCTATTGCACTCAACTAATTCTAAAAATAAAAAGACTACTAAAAACATTAAAATCTAAGACTACCAGGTAAAATATAGGAAAGCCGGATGACAGCGCAAACAGGATTAAAACAATGATTAATAGATAGAAGCAAAGCAGAAGCAAAGAAGCAAAGCGCGTAAAACCAAAGAACAATTACCCAAAGGCTCAAAGAAGACACAGCCTGGCACAAAATGAGTCCCAGAAAACTCAACAAATGGATAGCAACGAGAGCAAAAGAAAGTAAGAAAAAACCCGTGAAACGAAAGAGAGCCTACCTGAAAGACCCAAGAAGAAACTACTCGGTACAAACAAGCCCCAACCCCGCCCCCGGCGCCGAACCCATGGATAGAAATGAAAGGAAAACCTAAAAAAGCCAGTGAAACAAAAGAAAAAACTACCTAAAAGCCCAAAGAAGACGCTGCCTAGCGCAAACAAACCCTAGGCATTGCTCCTATTGCCTCCATTGCCCCCATCACCCCTATCGCCCCCATTACCTCCACCGTTATCAACAGCGCCTTCCTCAATAGCATCATGTACTGACACCTCATATCAGGGACTCGGAGGTGGGATCCCCGGGGGAAGAGCCACCATTGGAACATCTTGTCCTGCATATCGGCTCATATATGCTGGCCCCTGCCTCACTCGAGCGAGCGAAATCAGTTCCCGGGAGTGGGTCTGTAACCTAACAATCCTATGATCATTGCTTAGAATTCTCCTCTGCCAGCCGTTCTGGGACGTAGGAAAGGCCCTTCTACACCTTGCATGGTACTCCACATCGTCCTCCTCATCAGAGTCAGATTCTGGCTAAGTTTAGAACTCGGCGACGTCGAATTGGCCGGGGTAGAGATAGTTCCAGGTGTGCCTAACAAGAGGTGTATTGGGACGAACAAGGTCCCCACCATCAGGAGGGGCAACAGCTGCTCGGTGGAGGAAGTAGGCAACAGTAAGAGTGGAGCACTGGGAGAGACGAAGCCAGGCATTGACCTAATCATCTTCGATCAACTCGATCTGGTCGGCGGGGAGTGACATTCAGGCCTTGAATGTCATGGAGAATTCCAATGAACTGCCGGGAGTGCTTGCCGTCCTCTACATACCAACAGGCAGCTTCACCGAGCTCCTATAAAGTGTAGTGCATAAGAAACACCTGCCAACTATTATTTGACATAGCGTTATTACCACGGTTTATCCATGGGAGCTGGCGAGCCTACCCAGGCTCGGCACCTGTAGTTGAAATGAATATTATTCATACCGGTTTCTCCTCCTGAATGGTGAGTTGGGGACGAGCAACGGCCCTTTCGTCTCTCAATCCAGATCCAGATGCACCGCCAGTACCCCCATCTCCCCACTCTTCTTTGGCATCGGAATTAAGTCTGGCATTACTACGAGACTCAGCTGCCTTCTTCAGGACGTCCATGATGAGAGCATCCAGAGCAACGTGGAAGGCCCGATGTTGGCCGTTCTACGGGGAGTTGAATTTGGCTCGGAAGCCTCTGAGAGCAATGTGTGTGACGGTCTCCATCCTAACTTCGTTCCACAAAGTGTCACCGGCCTGCATGCGAGAGGTAATATTCCTCTTGTTGCACTTCTGGAGAATGTATGTGCGAATGGCACGATATCTCCTCCCATTCAGGGTTCGTTCCTCACTAGTGAGATTGAGCTCAGTCCGGAAGATGGCAGTGGTGACATGACCACAACTACGAATCAGAGGCATGCTATTACCCAATTAGATTGTCTGTAAAAAAGACTAAATGGGACGCGCAGAAGACTAAGCTGAATTAGGCGAGGATATTCTTGGCGTGCAGAAGAAGACAGGAAATCCCAAAGAAATCTAGCAAATAGCGATCAGTAATCATTCAATCTTGGGAAAGGTGCAAATGAGACAAACAGAAGACTAACTATAGAGGGGGATAGCAAGTGACAATGGGGAGCCCTAGTGTATCTAGAGAATAGTGGTCAGCCATCGTTTCACATTAAGGCTTTAGAAGAGCTCGTAGGAGCGGTGCACAAGTTCATTTAAGAACTTACACAGCGCTTCATCATGCCCTAGAAGGAAGTGAGAAAGACCAGGCCTCGGGTTGGTATCTCTAGGAGGCTGAGGAAGGAAGGAAAGGGATGAATTGTCGCACAAACTTACGTTTAGGAGGTAGAAGTGATCGAAAAGCTTCGCTTCAATTAACAGTAAGTTACCGGTATTCTATGAATATCAATCAGTATAGCCTACAAAAGGCCTGAGAACGGCTCATTTCGGACGTTAGGAACTGCAGACGAGACTTACCGGTATACTTGGTATGAAATGTGAGTGAGACTGTATGATCGCGGAAAACAGTTCTCGTTTATATATAACATATCGTTGTGAAGGAAAAAGTTGCTATTGGAGGACTAAGAAGGACAATGAGAAGCTGTAGATTGATTAAAAGGTAATGAAGGAGTGGAGAAGGAAAATCCCAGAGTAGCGAGGGGTTTATATAAGGAAGAGCGTACTATTCAAGCTGTTTGTCGTAGTATCAAGAGTTCTAACAACTCAGACCAGTTTGAAAGAGACTGTTAAATGTCCAAACTTGAACGTAGAACGTCCTACTGTGCCTGTACAAAAAAGTACAGATGTACAGTTGCTATGAGGCAAACATGTAACAAGATAAGCTTGTACACTTGAAAAGGTGGGTTGAACAAACATGAACAAGCTTTTCAAGAGTGCTTTAAGGTACAACGATGTAATAGGCAGGCTTGTGAATACCCCTGCTTTCTTAATGTGGGTTCGGATAAGGAATATTAGGGTATGGTAGATGAGCACTTGCCATTAGGTTTGGCCCTCTCAAAGTCTGCAATACGCCGAATAAAGTACACCTGAGGTTTAGAGTATAATTCGCGTTGCTTATCATTTTTGAAAAAGTAATCGTGGATATAAGTTTTAAGTAAGGTCTTCTCGAGATTTGTAGTAGTCTGTTGTGGCTCTGGGCTGTCGTTCATGTTCATGCCCGCAGGACCTCTAAAGCCCAACCTTGATTTACTCTGAAAGCTAATATGAAAAGGGAGTTTTAAGCTGCAGAACATCATTCAAGTACGAGTACTAGTACAATCCTGCTCAGGGGAAGGTGAGACCGACCTGAACAGTTAGCCTTTGAATTACAAACAGGCCACACAACATACCTTGCAAGTTTTTCAAGTTCTCATATTTTTTCTATTCCTAGAAATATCTCGAATTTACTGAACAGACGGTGTGACGATGAATTTTGTCCTATTTGCACCTTTTTGCATACAATAACATCTATCTATAGCACAGTTCCGGTCAAGAACTAGTTATTCAATTACCACATGCGTTCAAGTACAGTGAGATCAGTCTCGAAAAGTAAGATTGATTTTCGGGTCTCTTTTGTGCTGTGTATCAAATCTAATTTCTTGTAGAATGGTACAAGAGTCTCAATGCCTGTACTGCAGAAGAAAATACAAGTCAAGTACATGGTACCGGAAGCATATGGAAACAGCGCAATTTGACTTAGTACAGCCTATTTGTGACGAAGAATGGCATGCACGAATCCCCCAACCTGCCGACTCTGACCTAACCTCCAATCTACTTGAGGAAGAATTTAGTACAGCTGAAACGAATATTGAAGCAAATGAGTTCGATCTCTACGTAAACGCTGCCGATTTGGACGTGGAAAGTCTTAATTATTCGGACACTGAGAAAAGCACACCATTGGTTGGACTACCGATACCGACGACGCACCCCACCGCGGGAAGGGCACTATGGGACGTTGTACAGCCCGAAAGATCAGAAGATGAGATATGGTTACTATTCAGAAGCAAGAAGGACTTTGAGCTTACTAGGTGATTTATTGAAGCAAAGGTACTAAAGGATCATATAGATAGATATTTCAAGAAGGACTTGGGGCCTGAGGGCAGTAATATTAACTTTGCTTATCGGCTCCTTGATACCGTTGATCAGTTGGAATCAGGTATGGGAATGAAGAGCGGGAAAGAGGAGTTTGTATCGTTTAGAAAAGCTGTAAGTAAAGGGACCCTACAATGTCCTATTCTAACCGAAAGTAGGAAATTTCGGAAGAGGAAGGACCAGACGAAGCTTCCGTAACACAAAAATTCTTTTTCCGCAATCCTATTGATTGTGCTAAATATTTACTTGGTCAAAGATGTTTTGCTCAAGATTTAGTTTATGCCCCTGTGAAGGAATGGAATAGCAAAGAACCACCTCAGAGAGGTTATTCGAAGATGCATACCGCTGATTGGTGGTGGAAGATACAGATAGGTTCAAATACAATGTTCTACAGCACTTCCATACCGTTTACTAGGACACAAAATAAACAGCCAGCAAAGGATAAATTACCGGATGGAGCAACACTCGTACCAATCATATGTTCCTCAGACGTTACTTGTTTGACCAATTTCTCAGGAGATAAGAAAGCCTGGCCAATCTACATGACAATTGGAAATATCCTATCAAGTACACGGAATAAACCCTCGAAACATGCACCTGTTCTTTTGGCGCTTTTGCCCATTCCCTCAAAGATTCTGGGCGTAGCAGCAAGAGATGCACAGCAAAGGCAGGTCAACAATGAGATTCTTTGTGATTTGGTAGAAGCGATCTTTGTGCCAATTGTTGCACTAGGGTACTCCGGACTTGAGGTTGAATGCGCTGATAGAAAGGTCTAATTGTATTTCTTGAGCCTCTCGGCATGGATTGTGGATCACTTGGAAAATGTAACATTGCACGGTATTCAACAAAATCAGTGCGCTGTCTGTCACGTTCCACCAGAACAGCTAGGGTCCCATTTGAGACGTTCTGCAACCAGACAAGATTATAGGAAATCCCAACATCTCTTCAACAAATAATGTGAAAACGACCAGTAGGCCAAGCAACAACTAACAGATTATGGTTTCAAATTGCTTCCTAGCGTCTTTTGGGGGCTTCCGAACATTCAGCAATCCAACCTGCCCAAGCCAGATATTCTCCATGTCGTATACCTGGGAATATTCGAAACACACCTTATGAACTGGGTTATCGGATTTCTAAAGAAATACAAATGGCTACAAGCATTCGATGCTATCTGGAAGAGTTTAGATATTTATCCTGGCTATTTCGCGCCGAGCAAAGAGTACACTCGGGTCTCTCAGTGGACCGGAAAAGAGATGCAGAATCTGGTTAAAGTGATACTACCATGTTTTGCAGCCTGCCTATGTAGTCCGAGTGCCGCAGAACGTCCCATATTCACTAAAGCTCTAACTTGTGTCCAGTTGATTGTCGACTTTACTCTAATATCACAATATACAAGCCATACCAATGAGACGATTCAATACCTCGAACAGTTCCTTAAGGCCTTTCATGATCAGAAAGTCATTTTTAAGGAGTACCGAAAGGATAAGTCCAGTGCCAGGAAAGTGAGAGAGGTCACAGCCAGAATTTGAGGTGAGCATAGTAAAGTACTTAATCAACACCACCTTTTGGGGGCTACATTTGCCAAAAGACGTCGCATTGCGGACGAGCAACGTCGCAATTTAGATGGAATTGTTGCAGATATATATGATGAGGATGTAGACTTTAACTTTGTTAAGATACAACTGTTGAGTCACTGCGGGGACCATTTATGGGGCTTTGGGAACATTCAAATGTATTCTACCGAGTCGGGTAAAACAAGTCACAAAACAATGATGAAGGAGGGCTATTAGCGGTCAAATAAAAATGATGCAAGCCAACAAATACTACGATCATATTCTAGACTTGACAGCTTCAAAATTCATGAAATGAATATCCAAGCGGATCTATCACGTCTGATTCAAGACGAAGTACGCGACAAACAGTACAAACGGCAAGTCGGTTCAGTAACTAAACAACCAATGGGTTTCACACCAACCGTGGAAACTATTTCCCAGCTCTACCAGAGTTTGAGAAATTTTCCAGACCTTTTAATCGATTATTATCGACCGAAGTCATCTGTGAGCCAACATTTTGATGTGGATTTAGTTAAACAGTTTCCAGTTGAGATATGTCGGCTTTTACGTATTCTGGTAGAGAACTTTCAGGACGAGAGAGAGGTCACTTGGCACCTTCTTCGGTGTACCAGAACCCAGCGTTGGAGGTCAACAGGGCAGAGCAAGAATGATTGGGTATGGGTGGATTCAGGTAATAAAAGTATTTATGGAGCACTAAAAGGCTGTTATCCAGCCCGCTTGGTTTCGATATTGAAAGTTCGAGACCCAAGAACGGGTTTAGTAGATAGACTGATATTATTAGATAGACTATATGTTGAGAACTCAGGGAAGCTCAGCGATATAACGGGACTTGTTACCGTTACTTTGGGGACGGCGAAAGGCCCAAATGGAACAACCGAAAAATAGTCGTTGGTATCAAACGAATCATGCGCATGGCGCATTTAGTACCTGAGACTAGTGGTACGGATAACAACCGCTGGTATGTACATAGTAGGATTGATTTAGAAACATTTAATAGAATTTATTGAAACCTTTACAGTAGAAAGAAAGAAACAAAAAATGGTATGAAGGGGACGCGTACTAGCGGTGCATTTTGAGATACCCAAGAATATCGATGGTGAACTAACCGAGGCGACAAATAGGAGTGGTACAGAAAGGCAAAGCGAATCATGAATGTCAGAGAAGGACGAGAGGAGATACAAAAGATATGGGCTTCAGTGAAATAAAACAGATTTGGCACGTATACTTTGGAAACAGAAGGGTGTATGGGGCCGGTACAGAGGTAGAGAGTAGATGTTATGACCTGAAGAACGTCCCCCAGAGGACGAAATCCATAACGGAGAAATCAAGGGGAACAGAGAGAAAGCAAAGTGCAATATGGGATACTGAGAGAGACGAGATTGTTCCAGATGCGTACCAGGGGTAGAGAGTGCATGTTATAACGTGAAGAACGTCCCCAGGGGGAGAAATTCATAACAGAGAAATCAAGGGAAAGGGAGAGCGCTAAGGGCGTGATGGGGCCCTAAGATGGGCAAGGTTGTTCCGGACGCGCACAGGTACAAAGCGGACGCACAACAGCCAAAATGGCCTGGATGGAAATGCAAAAAAAAACAGGGGTCAGTTAAGCGAGACCTCCTCGCTAGTGGAGCAAGCTAGGAGCCACCTGCAAAAGAAAATGATAAATGGTGCCGAAGCCATGTATGGGGCTTTCAGAAGGCCTGTTGGGTCTTTAGGAAAGAAGGTAAATGAATGAGGGATAGGAGGGACCGGGGGAGGTGGTATTACTAGCAGGTACAGGGAGATATGTAGGTAATAGATGAGGGAGAATTATTTTGCTGATGTAGGGTTAGTAGTTATTGGTTTGCTTTTTATTCTTATAGAATATTATTAAATTTTCTTAAATAAAATTTGAATTAAACTTACTTAGGTAGGATATATAAGTTCACCCAATATCCCTGTTATGTAAAGTAATATATAATTTCTTACCACTAGGGATATTGGAAGTTTACTTCCTATAAGATTAATAATACAAAATAACCTGAATAACTTTATCAATTACTATTTATTGCTGGTAGATCAATTATATCATTAGGAGTAATCAGTATTTGTAACTATCATATGAGGCTAGATTGAAGGCTTTATCATAGACAGAAATAGTCTAAAAAGGTACCTGCATCATAATCTAAGATTAACTTTTAAGGTAATTAGATGAAAAAATATATTATGAAGAAATGAAGACTGTTCCAAGATAGCAACTGTTTATATTGATAAAATTGCTACTTTAGTATTTGATGATAATTGTAAAACAATTAAGAAACTTTAATATTTATATTCTGCATTTAAGTATTGGTGGATTGCATTTACAATTATACTAAGAATCTCCTAACTTATTTCTAGTAAATAAAATAGTGTAAATGCTAGTTGATACTAATAACTACTCGATTTTTCATATAGCATTTTTACAGTTTAAATATATTACTTAAAATTGTACCAATAGCAATTTAAATATAATACCTCTCATTTGCTGGTTTATTCTGACTATTATAAGAAGCATATTTATTTACATAATATAAAAGTAATATGCGCTTAGCATGAGAGATGAACACGAACCATCTCCTCTACACCTCCGGCGATTGAAATCTCAACACCACGAGAAATCATCGTCAGTTCCATCCTTTCTCCAACGCACTCTCAGTGAGCTGCACCCCCCCCTATGATAGACTCGGACTTGGGCACCCGTTTCTTAGGGACTGTCCCATCCCCCTCTTCGCTTTTGTTTCGCGTCCTCACTTAGCATTTGCACGGTCGGCAACACCCTCGCGTCCATGTTACAGACGGCTGGGATCACGGTTCGCAGTAAGAGAAAACTTTTCACAAGGCCACGGTCGATTTCTCTACTCTCTTCGATTACGTTTCGTTCGAGGCTGCCTAGTCAGACACGCATACGTTTCCGATAGTTTCTACGATACTTGGGTCTACCCCTCCCCTCCTCCGCTCGGTTCGTCCCGTGGCTCGGTTACAGCCAAACATCCTCTCATTAGCTGGCACTCTTACTGCCGACGGTCACCACCCATCCCTGGCGGCGGGCTCGGTCGCACCCCTCGGTTACGCTCGGTCATGGTATTGCACTGCCTCCTTGGACGATGTCAACGCCTTGGGTTACGGAGTAATGTGATGGATTTGCTTGGTTTTAGCGTTTACTGTCCCCCCGTTCTGTGTTCTGTAGTTTTAGGCTAAAATTTCACGGTCGGGTTTCTGTAAGAGCACTTGGGATATAAACGGAGTTTCTTTTGTACTTTGTTTTAAGGGGGAGGAGTTTTCGGGTCCGGTTTTCCTGTTGTCTCCTGCCTGTCGTGTTGGTGATTTATTTCTGTTGTCTACTTAGCCGATAGGGGTTTTTTGTCTTCGCGGCGGGATTCTGCGGTTGGTTCCATACCAGAGGGACTTGGGATGATGGTTTTTTCCGGTGGTCCGAGGTGGATTTCTTTACACAGGGGGTTTTTCCTTACCATAGCTAACGCTGCACGTAGCCTTTGTACCCCGTAGTTGATAAATCAAAGCGCATGATATAAAAAAAAAAAAAAAAAAAAATAGCATGAGAGATGAAGAAGAATTATTAGAATTTGCTATTTGCAGAATATATAATCTCATAATTTGTCATTTTCTTTAGTAATTAGATATAAAGTATCTATTGACTTAAAACAAGAGTCTATAGTTGGGTAGCCAATATCATGTCTACTATCAGACTAGACTTGTGCCTTCTAAATGAAGATTATTTAGGAAGGCTCATGATAATAATCCAAAGATTATTCACAAGGTAATTGATTGACAAAAAATAAAGTAAGATAATAATATTTTCCAGCATGATAACTTTTTATATTGATAAGATCTCTTCTCTGGTATTTTATAATATTTGTAAAGCTAGTGAGGTACTTTGATATTATTATTCCATATCTGAGTATTCGCAGGCTACAAGTACTAACTATACTAAATAAGTGGCTGCTAACTAATATTGTTCTAACAAGAAAATAGAAAATATCTCCTGACCCTAATAACTATCTAGTTCCTCACTTAATATTATGAAGATAAATACTATCATATTACTAAGAGGGTATGTTAGTACTAGTACCATTCATAATAGATGAGTGCAGAGTGCACGTAGACTGACTAGTCAGTATAATAATATTCTTCACTGAACTATGTAAGTGGTCAACTCCTACTGTCGTCAGGAAATTCAATGCTACAAGTTCTCATACTGCATATACATCAGGCTTCAGTATGACTTGTGCTTGTAATCACTCCAATAGCTATTAACCCACACTGTCTCTACCTTACTGACTAGTTCTGAGTGGACCTATTAGTCTCCACTATGTCTATTTAGATCCTCTAACTTATTGGAGTGAGATCACTTGCATATCCACTCTGCTATTTGCCTTATACCTTTGACTTTGAGAGCCTATAACATTATATGATATTGATTAATTTAGTCTGAACAACTTACATAATTTTGTCTAGATTATCCTCTCATATATCTTGTAAACAGCGTCCAGTCGAATAGGCGGCTGTGACATATATAGTGTTATAGTTAGCAGTTCCTAGTAAGAAATTCCTGAGAATAAGTGCTATTGCAATAAGTACCTCTAAGAACATAGTGTTCCAATGTCGAGGCCACAGAGGTATGAGTAGGAAAATACAGTCACACATTTTGATAGTCTATATATAGGAGTCTGTATGCTCTAGAGACTACTACACTGAAATCTAGTACTATATACAAGGAGCTTCAATATACCTAATATCTATTATGATTTATAGTTAACCTTGTCCAGCCTAAAGGATAGGTAAAATAAATACTTAAAATTACTAAATAAGACTAACTATATTAGTGGGCAACTAACTTTAAGAGATGGAGAAAGTTAGGTCAAGAGGTATTTGAGATAATAGAAAGATAGTTAGGAAGGCTCTGGTAATGATGATTTACTAAAGATAGAGCAATTAAGTAAAATGTTCTTGAATCTTAATAAATTACTTTATTATTAAGATCTCTTCTCTGTTGCTTGATTTTCTCAAACTTCAGAAAATATATTGTCCTTACTACTTATAATATTGCTGCTTCTTGTTCTCTGACAATCATGTATTTTCTTAAGTTTGCACCTTTATTAAAGGAAGTTCAAATACAGTTTCTTCCTGAATAATTGCCCTACTTGAATTTAGAAAATATTCTGACATCTCTTTATTCTATATTCCCACTAACCAATATATAGTTTTCAATCGCTAAGTCCTAATAAACTAAGTTCATATATTCTATCATAATATCAATATACCAATAGTCCTCTCATAAATACTGAGTTCTCAGTTTAAATAGCTCTTCTTTAAAGCATAATCTATAATATAGATATGCACCAGATATAGAGTAGTGTCTTCTCACTTATGTTTCCAATTAGTAATTAGTTTAATGGAATATGAGCTCTTCCAGTAGTCCAAGTTGTCAATACAAATGTCACTGACGAGTCCTACTCCTTCAAGTTGTGAGTTGGAGTTCAGACAGATATTCTTCCATCACAATTATGTAGACTCTTACTCAATAGATAAGCTATTCTTGTGTGCATAACAGACTACTATAATTATCTTTTATATTACACAAATAAGCATAGTTTACTATAATAGTACGAGGCCATATCACTAAATTGGAGAAATGTATATCTAAAGCCAAATACTTACAAGAAGTAAGAGTAGCCAAAAGTATTTATATTGACTGTTCAGTATACTGGAAGAGTTTACTTTCTATAAAGCTAATTACTGATTAGAAACATAGGTAAAAAAGACTCTACTTCATATTCAGTGTATATATATTATATACATTATGCCTTGAAAGATGCTATTCCAAATAGATTACTTGGTATTTTATATTAAGAAGACTCTTAGTATATTGGTATTGCAATCATATATATTAACTTGGTCTATTAGATCAAAGAGATTAAAGACTATCTATAGATAAAGTAAAAATACTCTCAGATGAAATAGATATCATGAGACTCTCTGAATTCAAATAGGGCAATTATTTCAGAGTCAAACAGTATTCACATATTCTCTGATAATGCTGAATACTAAAAAAGATATATAATTATTAGAGAATAAGAATTAGCGAGATTTTAATATAAGCAGTAAGAACTATTTCTCAAAGTTTGAGAAAACTAACCTACAGAGAAGAAACCTTAGCTATATAATAAGCTAACTCACTAACCTTTCAAAAATCCTACTTTATGACTTTACCTTTACTGTACTATCATTGCATGAATCTTCCTAACTTTTCCTCCATTATCTTGAATATCTTATAGTCTAATTACCTCTATCTCCTTAGGGTAATTGCCTCGTAAAATTTTACAAAATACTTATACTTCCTATAATATCTGTTGAATTCTGACAGAATTATCTCTACTAGAGCTTAAGCCCAATCTATAGTGCTACTATAGCAGAAACTGCCTATTTGAAATAACAAGTAAAGGGTACTTTATTTCCAAGTAAATATCTCAAAAGAGTAGCAAAAGCTAGGCCATGTGGTATTTGAGGTAACAGAGAGAAGTCAGAAAGGCTCAAGTAATGATAGTTCAGTAAGAGTGAAGCCATAAAATAGAGGTTCTCAAATTCTGAACTTAATAACTTGTTATATTCTTAAGGTCTTTCCTCCTTTCCTTGATTTTCTCAAACTCTGGGGAATAGTCCTTGCTACTTATACCAAAATCTCACTACTTCCTGTTTCCTAATAATCACATATTTTCTTATGATTTCAGCTTCACCAAAAGAAGTGCGAACACTGTTTGACCTGGAAAAATTGCTCTACTCAAACTCAGAGAGTCTCTCAATAACTATTTCATCTGAAGATGTTCCCACTTCACCAATTGATAGTCTTTAATCTCTTTGTCCTAATAGACTAAGTTCATATATGCAGTCACAATGCCAATATACTAATAGTCTTTATCATGAACTATCAAGTGATCAGTTCGAATAGCCAGATATCAACGCATAATGTATAATATGCATATGCATTAGATAAGAAATAGAGTTTTCTTACTTGTCTTTTCAATCAGTAATTAGTATCATGAAATGTGAGGTCTTCCAGTATTCCAAGTAGTCAATATCGATGCCGCTAGTTGCTTCTACTATAGTGAGTCGGGGTTGAGTATATATTCTTCTATTATAGTGATGCAGTCTCTACTAATAATAATAGTAAGCTATTCTCATGTCCATAACATATTTACATATAGTATATATTTGTAAAAAGAAATACCAGTTGCTAGAGAAGCAAATTTGAAGACATAGTTTGATTTTCATATACAAATATAAGTACACATAGTACTTATATTTGCAGAAAAAGCTTTATATAATAAAAGTAAATAGACAAGTGCTAACAAGTCTTAATAATATTAATTAACAACAAGCTGTTTATACAATAGGCTGGAGAGGAAGATTTCACTATTACATAATCTTAATTTCATTTCACTACCTAGAATAATAAATAATGAAAATAAATATCAGAAATCCTACTCAAACCTATTATAAACTAGCTGAATATGATACTATAAGAAATAGCAAAAACTCCTACTGCTAGAAAATTGTAAAACTTAGCTGCCAATAAGGGCTATAAATTTGAGATTTATTATTATTAGGGTTCTGCTCACTCTACTGCTAAATTAAGTATATTAAAATCTAACTATACTCAATCTGAGCATTCTTAAATATCAATTTCAACTTCTTGATTAAGTAAAGTGAATTCTGCCAGAGTTTTCAAATATCTTAAAATTAATAATTGGATAATCACACTTTCTAAATATACTCAATTAAGTTTCTACTAAAAAAGCAATAACTTTATATATTACTTTAAGTTGAGGTAAATTATTAAATATATTTATCTTGCCTATTTGAGAAACCTTTTTCAGAGAACCATATTAAGAGTAAGATTTCTAAAAGTATTAAAGAAATATATGTTAAAGCCAAAAGACTATAGTAAATATCTTAAATTATCTATATGTAGATATAAACTTGGATTCATATTGTACTTAGTAAAAACTAATACAATTTTGTCAAAAGCCAGAATCTACAACTAGAATAATGATTGCCACTTATCACTAAATAACTTGTGATTGGTGGCCCTAGGTTAAGATAGAAAGAAGTTCAGAGTTGAATAATAATATAAGTAGGAAGAAAGTAATACTTATAATTACTGCTTGAGTCCTGACTTCTTAATAGTTGTATCTCTTGAGTTCCTATAAATTGTACTCAATTAAACTATCAATTATAATTAGATTACTAAATTACTGACATTAGACAAAAGTCTTGATGATGGCACAATCTGACACAAGGTCTATGCCACCCATTGAGAAAGATCAAATAAAATTCTGCTATACATTACAAACTAAAGAATAAAAATTAATATAACAAGATAGCTAGAGTGGGAGTCTATCTATATAGCCAGTATCAAGTATACCAGCTTTGCATTAATCACCTCTGCCATTCATGGCGGGATAGATTACCAGAGCTTCTGAAAGAAGCCATCAGGAATGGTCCTATATACCGGAAGGAGGATGTCAGTAAGGCATGCGCGAATCCTGTCTGGGCCACCAGCAGGAATGGATAGCTAGCCAGCCCGCCCAAGAAGTGTTCTCTATATTCTCCTGGTTATATACCTGAGAAAGAAAGTTTTAAATAGTGGAGCAGGGGTGGCCTACTAGCACCACTATTGTTACTACCAATATTTGTTGGAAGATGTAAAAGAATTCAATTATCATTCTCTTTTCAACATTCATCATTGTGTGCCCATTGGTTTTTAGCTTATGGCAAATGGCTTCAGACTTCTTCTTTGGGGCCATTTTGACCTGTATTATTCTTCCACATATATTGGGAGAGGCGGGTGTGGTAGGCTTTCATAACATGGCTGACTCAGCACTTACTCAGCATCACCAAGACTTTTGTCTAGTGACTGTACCATAGTGACAATATGATAATTTTAATCAATATACTTCCATCTTATTGCTATTATAATAATATTAATATAATAGATATAATTCTTGAGTTTATAGAAGAAATACAATATTACTACAGGCAGTTGAGCCTGTATTATTGAATAAGAATTGCTAGGGCTCAACCACTAGTCTATACTAATTGACCAACCTCAGGCTCAATGGCTAAGAATTCGGCTTAGAATAATAATGGCAATCAGCCAGAGCTCAATGGCAAACTAACTATACCTCAAATAATAATAGAAATCATTATTGAATTCAATAGCAAGTATTTCAACTTTCACTTAATGGTTAAGACCCATTCTACCCTCCTTCCACTCTCAACCTCTCAGATGGTCTTCTAACCAGCTATATAAGAGACCTCCCAAAGACCCCCTCCCTCACCGCTAAACACTCCTCACCATCAAATCACTATATCCCCTCTCAAATATTCAAAATATTTTCTACCAAAATACCTTTTTCTACTATTACTTCTACCAAAGTATCTACCCCTCACTTACCATGCCCCAAATTCCTTTATCACTATCTAAGCTCTCCACTAACCCCTCTAGTCCTACAATGGCAAATTTCAACAGCCATGCTGAAGCCAATTTGGCTCAGCAAATTGCCAACCTCGACCTCTCCCTTATCAACCTCTCCCTCCAACAACAAAAAGCCCTCCAAGAAATGGAGGCAACTCTCGCTACACTCCAAGAGAGTGTCACCAAGCATCAGGGGGAGCAAGATCTCCTCTCCCCCTTCGTGAAGCAAGTCACCACCGGCATCACGATCGCCAGGGAAAGACTGGCCAATTTCGAGATGCAAGAATTTGGGGACCTTGATATATATGAGGGCGAATACGATTCCGATTACGATTCGGAGTTCGAGGATACCCAGTCCGACGCTGGGTCGGTATTTTATGCGGCACTGGGGAGGATGTGGGGGGAGCCTCAGGGGGAGCCTTTGGGGCCGGTTCAGGGGGCGCCGCAGGAGGGCCCCCGCCAGGGAGGGAGGAAGGGCTACTTGGTGTTCGTTTTTTTGATTTTCCTTCTCGCTGGATTTTATTTCTTCAATAAAATTTAAATTAAACCCTACCCTCCACAAACCATCGGTAAACTATATGCAAAGAAGAAAATAACAGTGCAGAGCGGAGCAGAGTAGAGCAGAGATTCCACAACTAGTGATCAGAAAACGTCAGGAATGGTAATAATAAGACAATAGTGCGTAGGGAAATCATACTACATGTCAGTTAGAATCAACGAGGTTGGGGAGAAGTAGCTTTGGAGGAGGTGAGATGCAAGGAAATTGATGAAAAAATCAAAGAAAAGGGGGAAAGAAAGGAGACGAGGTACGAGTGCGGGAATCCCAGATTTTAGTTGTCATACTCAGCTATTCTCTAATCATATTTGTAAGATATAAGGGGGGGAAGAGAAGAGAGGACTCAAAGTAACCCTCCTCCGGCGTTGCCCCTAACTAATCGGAATCGTAGAGAGGAAGAAGAGCACCAGAAGAGTAGAGTAAAACATGCTAACTCAGATATCAGGGCGAGGATTGCTGTTGGCCAAACAGAGAAAAAGTGAAAATAAAAAGGAAGTCCCCATACAACAGCAGAAAACCCTCCATCTCCATCACCATAGATCAATCATACTATACTAATCAAGCAACAGCGCACCTAAAAAATGGAATTGGGGAAAAGATAGAAAAAAAATACATTTGATAAGAGTGGTAAAAAAAAAGGGGGAAAGGGAAAAGAAAAAGAAAGAAAGAAAAAGAAAAAAGGTAGAGAAGAGAGTAAAAAAAAGTGAAGAAAGAAAATGAAGCCATGTACCAGAAGTTGTAAATGACAAATGCCCATAAACCCCGCGAATGCTAAAACTTCAATGCCGTCCAATCATTCTGAAACCAAATATTACCACTACCATCAACGCTAATTTCTGTACCCGAGCCAGTACCCCGCTTCAATACCTAGTTGATGTTTTGAGATAATCGTTGCGGTGATAATCGTTGCGGAGGTAGTCATTGCGAAGGTTGACGAATGCTCCGGGTCCCCCCCCTTCGCTCAGTTCACTAATCAGGACGGTGGACTGTTGTACAAGTCGTTCTAAAGCAGCGACGGACGATCTCCCCATTGAAACTAATGATTCAGATTGATGTTAGCACAAAATTACTATCATAGAACGGAATGGAATACCAAGAATAGCAGAATTCAGTTCTTCGGCCACCGAGACTCGCCCCTCTTCATCCAGCAAGTGAGCGAGGACAGAATTTCTAGGATCCGTATAAGCTAAAAGACTAAATGCCTCCTCTAGAGCCTTCCTAATCTCTGGTCTGGTGTCCGATGAGAACTCAACCCTCAAATCTTGCCCATACTTGACCGCAGCGTCCAAAGCACTCTTTGTCTGATCCGCACCCATTCCTGTTTCGACACCACCACTTCCGTCTTCATCTTCAACATCCATCTCCTCCCAACCAACTCCGGCGCCTGCAGGGTCGTCTATTTCCATATCCTGTGCGAAAACACCGACCATGGGGTCACCATGAGAACCTCCCGAGCCAGCAGGACCGTCGTGAACTGTCTCTGCAAACTGTCTGATCATCTCCACCAATTTCCTACAACGTAACCTAAAAAATATGGCTTGGTTATTTGGCAGAACTGCGGGGTAATGCTTGTTGGTGAGGTCAAGTGCGCGATCCACGTCACCTTCGAGAATCGCGCCCCGAATTTCTGCAAGAGCAAACTAATATTAGGGTGGAAAAAAAAAGGGTTGGAAGGTACTATATCATACTTTGGCGATGTATTGCATCTTTATCCTCCTTCATTTCTAAAGCTTTCAGAGCACCAGAGCGCCCACTATCTAAGGCTCTAGCTTCGTTTTGAACATCATCAGAAAATGCCCTTGCAGTGTCAACATATCCGTCGTGAGCAAGATATTGCGATACGAGAGCCTGTATTAGGGCAGCCTCATCAAGGGATGGACAAAGACCCGACGTAGGGTGGCGGTTGATTTCGTCGTAAACTTTTTTTTTTTCATTCTGCATGTTTGTGTGAATTAGGGTTTTGTTTGGAAAAAGACCAGCAAAAAGAGGACATACATTCATGTAGTGATCAATATCAAAAACAAACCTCTCTTGCCCAAAATTGACACGGACGTGTTCCCCAGGTCTTTTCATACCAACTGCTGGATATAATTTCCCCTTGATATCCCTGAACGCAGTACCTAATTCAACACCATTTTTTGTGAAAAATGCAGTCCCAGTTCTGAAGTTTACACCACAGCCAATGATGTCATTGG
The DNA here is from genome assembly GCA_003070745.1 of Tuber borchii. NCBI lineage: Eukaryota > Fungi > Ascomycota > Pezizomycetes > Pezizales > Tuberaceae > Tuber > Tuber borchii. The sequence goes on along the minus strand of NESQ01000322.1, from coordinate 85,098 downwards.
TTGAGAACTGAGGGCCGTACTGTTTCCCAGTACCTTGACAACAAAAAGAATTCCCATCATCACCATGATATCCCCATGATTCGGGCTCCCATCCCGGCAGCCTATTTAGCTGTACTTTCTTTGTGCAAAACCCAACACCAATTAAACTGTGATTAAAAGCTTAGCATACTGTTCATCTCACATAGGTCAAACATCAACCTACCCTTCCTTCCCTTTTGAAACAACCGTAACTTCGTAATAGAATAGTCCACATTGTGGGGGCATAGGTTGATCGGCTCGTACAGCAGCAGCATCATTGTCACTAGCTTTTTGAGGGCCTAGGGTTCCAACAAGCGAGGTTGAGGCCAAAATTAGCTTTGAAGAAAAACACTTCAGAGAGTATATGTGGTTGACGAGGCGGGTTTACCAATAAATTTAACTTCCATCCCATTGTTGAGAAGGTCAATTCCGGGGCATTTGTCGTTTTCATTCCATCTTGTAGGTAGCGGATTCAACGCATCATCATCACCTGGAGCGCTCTCAATAACATCGTACACTAGTCCTCGATGAGTTTGCGAGGCTTTCCCAGACAGTGTCAAGGACGATGGTGGGGTAGGCAATGGATTGAAGACAGCGGACCGCGCAGCGAGCCTCTCGGCATAACTTGACTCTGCAAGGTAACTAGGGACAGTGGTAGGTTGCTGCACTGCTTGATTCTGACCCATGGCGTAATTATTCGATGCGGGAAAATTTATAGTGGAGCTTGGTGGATGTCGGGAATGTACCCCGGTCCCGTTGTGATGGCTGAGCTCCGAGGTGAAGCCAGAAAGACGAGACTGTCCAGAGAGGACCGAAGCATAAGAACTACTGGGGGCCACGATGGAACGTCTGAGAGAAGATGAGCCAGACATTGTTACAGCAGCCCGACTTGAGGCCGCTGGGATCGAGTTGGTCATGAACGGGCTTAAGAAACCTGTGGGGATGTATGATAGGACTAGGGGGGCCGGAAACGGATGCTAGGTACAGCTTTCGGACAATGATTCGGCCCTCGATTGTTATTAGACAACAGCCGTCCACGCGAGGCCGGGCCAGATTACCTGGGCCAGATTACGGATGAAGCTGAGTTGGCCAACCTCCAGCGCGGTTGGATAAGTCTGGTTTGCGGGGCGAGAGTGTGCGGGGGATAGAGGGGGCAAGTGAGGCGAATTTTGGAGGGGGAAAAGCGAATGGGTTGTTGTTGCTGTAAGTGGCTGGACAACGGGCGTACCGTTGAATGATGGATGATGATGAGGGTAGATGATAATAGTGGAGTTAGGGGGGGTATCATTAACACTTCGACCACTCTCTTTCGCCCTAAAGGCTATAGACAAAAAAAAAAAAAAAAAGAACGGTGAATGCGAGAGCAGAAACCGTAGGGAGGGGGGAGAGTAAGGGGAGGAGGAGAGAATAGGGGGAAATTTAGTTGGATGAGACAAGAGGCTGTAGAGTTACTGGATGAGAAAGAGAAAACGTAACGGCAAAAAATACCGTTGTGCTCTCACTTGCTCTGACTCTGGAGATATTATGACAAGTTGTTGACAAGCTTGGTCGTGAAGTTTCAGGCGCAGACTTTTCGACCCCAATACCATACATACACACACCGCTCTGGTAATTGACCTGTTTCTTTTCTTCTATCATGGTGCCATTCTATCCTACAGAATATCACGGATACTGATTGTATGAGGTAGCTTGCACGCAAGAGGACTCTCAGGGCACGGCACCGATGGACAAGTCTTTGCCTCGTATCACCTGCTCACAGCATCTTCAAATCCCCCGCTCGGGCAACACAGAACCTCTCATATTATCCTCTCCTGTGTTCTAGATGCAGAAACTAGTGATGTATTAGATCTGAATAAAATGGGCAACTCGGCCTAAGATGCCAAAAGGCCCCAGTATCGGTGGCACTCAATCGGGAAGAGGTGAGGGGGAACTGAAATCCCACCGGACAAGGACAGGCAGCAGGGTCGGGATTGGGGCTTAACTCCTGCATGGCGTTTGTGCTGCATTTGTGCATTGCGACGCCACCATGTGGCGTCGCAATCTGATAAGTTAACCTTTGACAAGATCTATTTACTCCCTAAGGTCAAAGAGCTCTCTTAGCCCTATTATTAGTAACACATTAGCTAATCTCAAGGTGCCGTCATCAATCTTCATACCTGGACTGCTGCCCATTGCTTCCCCACAAATTTCATTTTTGAAAGTTGAGTCGTGACGCTGTCAGCGGACGGCTGAGGAAACAAAAGAACGCAGTGGCGCTTTTTAACCAGAATTCTAATCTTCTCTCGGTCATTCGTGCCACATCGCGCTTGCCCTACGATCGATATTAAAATCTGTACGGTACCTACTTGCGACACAGACACCCAATGCAACTCTGCTCCTCCGGATCTCTTGCGAGCCAGTTCAGCGCTCACCCGTTCCGTCTCTTGGAAATTCTAACCCTCTCCGTGTCCTCGCTTTCCTCTATAGTCCTCGGGGCATACTGCAAACACTGATATACACCACTGCTTTTTTGCTAGACTGCAGACAGAAAAAAATGGAAGGCATTGGCTGTTACACTCCTTAGTCAAGGTTTTAGATGGGATTAATGGATGGATTAGTCGACCTTTGTTATTTCCGTGCTGTGGATGACTGCCGGGATGGGGGAAGGAAGAAGAGGAAATACTCAAGTACTTGGAACCCAATTAGCTTGCCAGACACACGCATCATACCGTACATTGCATTCAAGAATGAAAACCCCTCCCGCTTAGCCCCATGAAACACCAGGCGATGTAGTGGAAAAAATGGGAGAGCTGGATCGAGAATCTTCTCCTGTGTCTTATGTACGGTATTCCGAACAGACGAGGGGTGAGAATAGTGGTGGGAAGGGAAAAGGAAAAATGAAAAACGGGAAAAAAAGAGCGCAGGCTAGAAGGGAGGCGGTTACCAAGGAAAAATGAAATAAAATGAGGATACGGTAGGCCAAACCAGCTTCAAGAAGTCAGTAGAGTTGCACACTTGACCTTTTTTTATTTTTCATCTTCTTGTCGGTGTCGGCTGGATGGAAGGACCCACAACCCAAGGATTTGTTGCTTATTTTTTATTTTATTTTCTTCCGTTCTCGGGTGACGGGCCAATTTTCACCAAGCAGAGAGAGAGAGAAAGAAGAGAGGATGCTACCCTATTGTAAAGCAAGCTGCATACAGCTGAAATATATTTACGGGTAAGATGAGTGGGGCGAGGGGACGGATATCTGGCGATAGCGGTGCAGTTGGGGAATGGGTATGGGAATGAAGGCATAACCAGGAACAAACAAACGAGATGGTGGATGGTGAATGGTGAATGGCGAATGGTGAATGGTGAATGTGGATATTATGGTGGAAGACAGGATCACGAGAAACACGACAAACCAGCAACACGCATCCAAGAGCGAGGGATAAGGAACCATGGGCGTTTATGCAGACATGTGTACCTGTACTGTACAGTATATTACAGCACAGTTACAGGGAATGTTTCAATGAACCTGACGAGATCATGATCGTGATTATGATTACGATGATGATAATTGCAATACCATACATAGCACAAGCTAGATCAATTCAGTTCTCTCCGGGCATGGTAAAGCATTTACTGCCTGCTGCGGATGTTTGTATTTATACGATATTACACTGGCCAAGGTATGCGATGTTTAGGTCAAAGTTGCCTCGTTTGCGGTAAAAGCGACTCGAAGCTTTTGGTTTAAATAGATTCTGTAAGATATGTAAGCTTTCATATGTATGATACAAGTACCGTAAGGCATTGGCTGCAGAAGGGATGAAGGAAGGGAGGGAGAAAGAAACAGAATGATGCTCGAGTATTGAGGGAGGATCACAGAGAAGAAAAACATGGGAAAGAGAAGGAGAGGGGGGTGGAGCAGGTTGAATTGATGAACAACGGATATTGCACTGTACCGATACCCCACGAGCACGATGGACAGCTAATACAATGGATCATGGATGGATGATGGGGAGAGAGGGTGTGTGTCTGTGTGTGTGTGTGTGTCTGTTGCTCTTTCATCGTTTCTGAAGTAGGAGTTTTTTTCTCCAAGCGGTTACTCCTTGGTGTTGTTGCTACTGTTGCTTTCCTCGTTCTCAAATCTTCCCTTCGTGCTCCGGCTGAGACTTTTTGCTCAGCAACAACGGAAACCTTCACTCCACCCAGCCTTCCGCCGCACCACACCCAAAGACCCCAACCGACTTCGGCCCTACCCCTAGAGAGTTCCAGTGCTCACGGCTACCACCACTAAAGTAACAAGCACAATAATAAAATGCATTGCCCTTCCCACTCCATTTTTTCTTCTGCCTTCCCCTTTCCCACCCCCAAACACTCCTTTCCATTTCCCGACACAACACTCCCATCGCCACAATCATCACCACAATTATCACCATCGTGTTTCCTAATCTCGTTTCTGCTACTCTTCTCCGACGATCGTCATTACGGTTGTTCACATTTCCCAAACGAGGTGGACCCGCCCGGCCTTTCCTCGCCTCAGCTCTCTTAAATCAAAAGTAAGCACACCACTCTCCCTACGACGACGGCGAAGCCGCGACAGCACGAAGAAGTATCGAGGATTTGAATTTTGAGACTTCTCATTTTGCTATTAAAACACCTTACGCTTTCGGCTTACACGGAAGCCTAGATTTTTCTTTACCATCGCTCGACATGCCTACCTCTACAGGTTCAACCATGAGCTCCTCTCTTCCATCGCTCTCGCCTTCACCTCAGGAATCAGGTTCTACATCCTCATCTGGCACTGGATTTGTATCGGCACCACCTCCACCACCCCCACCAGCTCCTCCCGTTAAGGAGCGCAAGAAGCCTGGTCCAAAACCCAAGCCGAAGATTCCTCCTTCAAAGATCATCAAACTTAAACTCAAGCCCGACGTTTTAGCTACTTTTCCTCATTCACCCGCTGGAAATGACAAGTCTACTCAAGATTCGTCTCCTCCAACAGCGCAGGCCTCGCCAGGAAGGGAAGGCTCCTCGCCAGTTAATTCAGATTTGAACCTGGCCCAGGTGCCAGAGAGACCTCGAGGGATCCCCGGCCCAAAACCTGGATCTAAGCGAGGAAGACAGCCAGGTGCATTACTCGGGAAGCCTGGGCGAAAGAAGACAAAGCTGTAAGTATCCACTATAGTCATGATATATTATGTACTTGGAAAGGATGGAGGTAGCTGATTGCTTGATTTGCCATAGTGACCCCAACGCATCCCCAGCATCTTCGATGAATGGCATGTCTCATCATGCCAACCATGGAAAGCTGGGACCTAAGGCCAACCAAGGCGCAATCAACGCGCAGTTACGTGCTCTCGATAGGACCGGAAAGCCTTGCAAACGTTGGTCCAAGGCTACGTTTAGTTTAAAGTCATTCACCGGCGTCCAATGGACTATCCCAACATGGGGTGCCCCTATATCTGACCAATCGGCCCCTCCTACCCCACCAGCAGCAAGTCAGATGGAGGAAATTTCGGCTGCGCCTTCGGTCACTTCAGAAACACCGGAGATTAGGGTCCATGCCGACGTGGATGCGATGAACGTCGATAGCGAATTCCCTAGTCAACCGTTCATGCCGAATCAGCAGTCGCTGATGGTATAATCTCGAGAGAGACAAACAACAGCAAAGGGCATGCACGCTCCCTCATATCACTCGACTTGCCAACCTATACAAGACCATTCGTCGCCCACAATTTGTATTCCTGTGCCCGACTGATTACGTTCTGCACCCTGTACCAACAATAATTCACACATCGGCCTTCTTACCTCTGTTCCCCGAAGCGCCTTTTTCTGTCGAAAACAATTAGACAGCCCAGCGCCCTTAACTTCTTCTAACCTTACCTGTCTTACGTACTTCACTGGCTACTTAAAAATTTGGGATCAAACTGGCGTTATTCAATATCTGTTGTATCATTATCATCACTCACAAAACCTTTGCTCTTTTATTTTATCTCTTACACGCCTTTAGCCAATAGCTTGCTTGACCTATGTACCTACCTGTTTGTCTGTCTGCCCACCAAATAACTTCACTACACCTTTCTTTTCTTCCCTCTGTCTTTCGCGTTCTTCCTTTCTTTCTCTTTACTGGTAAATAAAGAGATTGGGTATTGTCTTGGCGTTTGTGTCTTTCTTCCTTCTTTCTGCCTTTTCACACTTGGCTACCGGAAACAACGAGCTACAGCCTTGGTGCGTTTCCTTCTCTTTTGTTTTTCTTTTCCACACTCTGTTCTTCTTTCCTTCTTTTTTTTTTTGAGTCTGTGATAGTATCTCGGTCTGCTTTTATTCGTAGGTTCGCGCTTTAGAAAGGGGGATATGGTATACGGTGGCAACTAACTTACTTTTGGGATTCTCCTTTTTCCTTTTTTTTTTCATGTTCTTCGTGTTATGATGGATGGATAACTGTAGGAGGCACAAGGAAAAGGAAATGGAAAGGGGGATATGGTACACAGGTTCGGTCGATAGTATTATATTTCTTTCTTTTGCAGCTTTGTGTGGGGAGTAATATACATTACTTGTTCACTTCGTTTCCATGCCTTCACAAGTAGACTAACAGGCAAGAGTGCAGGGGCCTACCTTGAGCAAGAGGAAGCCAAGATATGCTCTCCTTATTGGGCCAGATCCTTGTACGCCCTTGTTTACCCTCTTGTCACTCGCCACTGTTTGCGCCTCAACGTTCAGATCCTTTTTTTCTTCCGCTTCGGGTTCTATTGACTGTCTACAGTAAGTCCATCAACCCATTCTTCGGCCCGACAGGTTACCCTGTCCTCCCCCTCATGTCGGTATACTCCTTGCCTGTTGCTCATACGGTGCTGTACCTGTAGCACGGCAGCGTCACGGCCAGCGAAAACATACCATGGCATCCGAAGATCACCAAGTTGGGGATGGGTCTGTAAAAGAGCTTACACACGAGAACCGCACAACCCATTATAATTCCCTCGCTTATACTCGGGCAGGGAGGAAAAAATAATAATAGGAAACAGACTAAGTTACAAAGATTCGTGTGAGATCGACAGAAATTGTTTTCTTTTCCTTTTTTCTCTTTTTTCTTGTCCCTCTGTGAGTAGGTACAGTACCGGTACTCGTACATTAGAGCATATAATGATACCAATTGTAGCATACAAGTAACTATATTAAATTTTTTAAAAAACTACTATACTTTATAATTCCCTCTAGCGTTAATGGTAGAATAGCCTTCTTTGACTCTTGAAGGCCTGCTATGTATACGGTAAGTTCGTCTATCACAGCCTAACTCGTGGCATCCATCATTCCATTAATTCTTCCGCTATAATTTCCCATAACATTATCTTCAATAACCTTAAGCCTAACTTACCCTTCAATTATCCCATCCATCCAAACAGGAAAGAAAGCAAAGCAAAACGAAAGAAAAACTAGAAATAGCAGCAGCCAGACCTCCACCACAACCCAAACAGCACCCCGAAAAAAAAAACCAAACTGAAGAAAATGCCCCGGCCTAAACCCCTACAAGGCGTCCACTGTCACTTCCACAGGCTCACGCATTCTCACTCGGGTGGATGGGGAGTTCTGCTTTTGGCGTTATTGTAGTCTTATCATATCGGTATGTATGTAAATAGTTAGAAGTTGACTTCTACTCACTCTTTGGTGGGCCTCTGGTGTTTTTCTTTGCGGGCTGCTGGCTGGATGGAGAAGAGTGGGGAGGGAGGGAGGGAGGGAGGGAGGGTGCGTGGTGAATATTGACCTGCGTTGAAATATCTTTTTTGTAACGCTTTGCCATAGGGGCTCTTTTATGTTTTTTGTATGTATCCTGTGTTAGGGCCTTAGAGGTGGGGGGGGGGGGGGCGATATCATGGTTATTTAGTATTGTATTGTATTGTGTTGTTTTGGTGTATGGAGGAGATAGTATCGTAAAAATTGGAATAATTGGTCCTTACGCTAGTCGTTCAGAATTCCCTCTTTAGATTAAGGGAGGAAAAATAAAAACACAGCGAAAAACCTGGCTCGCCGGAAAAGCAAATTTACGCTGACCTTAACAGGAGAGGTAACTCCAACGTACTAGCGTGAGGGCCAGTTATTCCAGTTTTTTACGGTAGTTGTGTAGTTCTTGTTTGTAAACTCTTTACAGGTTCATCCCTAACTTTGTGTGATCTTCGGTTGCCATGGAAGGTTTTCACTAGCCACAGCACTGCCAAAGGTACTACACGCAGGGGTTACGCCAAACACATGAACAGTGGCGTACTTTTGATAATTTGTTTTCTTTTTTTCCTTTCAACTTGGGAGTTCATGGTTGATGTGCGGAGAGCATTGCGGAGTGGGAATATACAGTAGAGAGATAGAGAGAGCAGGGGGGTCGGGATAGGGGAAAGTTGATTAACGGCTTGAAACGTCCATTCTGTTTCCCGTTTCTTGACATGGATTGTACAATGTTTCATGGGGTGTCGTGCAGATGATATCACGGAAACGGATGAAGAATCATGCGGCAGTGGGGGAAACGGTAAAAAAAAGCGAGTTTAGCAATAGACACAAGTTCAGTCGTTTACCGCGGGCCGACTACCGCGACGGTAGTGTACCGTACACCAGTCTCGTTTCCGTCTGATTTCCGCCCAGCATACTAAGCCAATTAAAGTTTATCCAACGCCCAAACAATGCTGCCTTTTTGGCTCTAAAATGGAAAAGTGGCCCCTCCACCTCTCATGAATTAGTCCTCCGCTTCCTTGTGACGGAGCATGAGCAGGCGCTTATACTCCTTTGGATCCTTATCCCATAGCTCCGCTGCTTGGCCGTTTAACGGGCTCTTGCTGTGATCTTATCAGCACTTGATACCGAGGTAGCATTGAGACAAGGGAGGGAGCAAATACTTATTAGGCTCCCCCAACAAACTCTGCAAGCTCAAGAGGATGCTCTGAACGTTATACACGGCGCTCCACTTGTCCTTCAAGATATCCAAGCAAATTCTGCCTGACATATCCACGTTGGGATGGAACATCGGGGTGGTGAAGAGCACGGTGGGTGGCGCCATGGGATAGTTTGACGGAAACTCCAAAGAGAGCTTGAACGTTAGGGATTCGTATGGGGTTCCTTCGGGGCCGTTTATGGTCCCCGTCCACTGTTGGAGGTTGCCGTCGGTGGGGAAGGCTGAGATTCCGGGGGTTGTGGACATCATTAATTGCATTAGCTCGGTTTGGAGTCTGGAGGTTGGCTGTTAGTTTGGCTTCTGAGAGGGAAAGAAGAGATGGGAGAGAGTAGAACCTCTTGGATACGGACTGGCCGCCGTTGAGAGTGGTTGTGGACTTTCCGGGACCGGAGACGTTGGTGGATCCAGCAGATTGGTTCATGGTTGAGCGGGGGGCTAGAGTAACGGATTATAGGTATTTTGTCTTTATTTTCCCTGACGGCTGATCCCTTGGTGTCGTGGTGGTAGAGATAGGGAAGGAAGAACGAAAGATGGAGAAGATGAAATGAGGCGTAGAAGTCAAGGTCTACAAGGTGAGTTGGTTGTTTGATTTGGGTCACTGCCAAGCGCAAGAGCGCAATGTAAATGTGCCAAGCTTGGTTGCCGTGGCAATAGAATTACAGCAACTGGCGCCTTGAGCATAGCAAAGCTACGGAGAAGTGATCCGAGATGTTGGGTCACAGTCGCGCGCGACACGCTACTTGCGATGCTCCGGAAAAGTGGACATATCAGAGATCACATTTTGGAGCCTCCATTAAACGATAATATTGAGCGATAATGCGAGTTGCTAATTGGAATTTACCTTTTGAAAGTTTTCTGTGTAGCACGATACGATACACCCAGCAGTTGACGGGTCAACCCGATTTCAAATCTTAACACCTGCAGGAACCTCCACGTTCAACACATCCACCCCTGCTACAATCTCATCTTTTGTTGGCATCATTTTTCTTCGCATCAGCTCAGCGCATTGTGTCATGTAAGGGTCTTTTTGCATTGTAGCCACTGCTACAACATCCTGGCCCTTAGTGTAGTACGCAATGAATTTAGCTTCGTCGGTGTTTCCATGGAGGACGATGTCATCGTAGCCTAGTTGAGATATTTAGTTGCCTGGGCCGCCTAGCTCGAGAGACAGAGCTATTACCTTTAGGTGTGGCACCACAGTATCGAAGCTGGGAGCCTAGAGCTGACCAGAATACTGGGATGAAGTGGGTTGGCTCGCTGTTTGTTGCGATGTGAAGTGCTGCCTGGCGGCCTGCGTTTTGGGCTACGTTCCAATGCTCTATGATGAGTTAGGACGATGTTTCCGGGAGGGAGCTATGAATGCTATTTACCAATTCGCACTTTGGTATTTCCATCTGAGCCTGGTCCGTTATAAGGGTAGGTTGCGATATCACCTGGGTTATCAGCTTTCTGTGTTATCGTGGGGTACGAGCTTCATACCAACGGCATATGCATCTTCGACACCTTGGACACGGAAATATCCATCGACTTTCACTGATGAATCCCCCTCAAGCTCGATGCCGCTTTGTTTCAGGTACTCTGTAGCAGGAGCTACTCCTACTCCGAGAATCACAAGATCTGCCTCGAGCTTCTCCCCGCCTTTCAATAGGACCGCCCCAACTCTGCCAGAGTCCGCTAAAGAAGGCTCTGCAGACTCGACTCCAGAGTTCATCCGGAATTTAACTCCACTCTTCTCGAGTTGGTTCTGGAAGATCTTTCCAACCTTTGGCCCCATAATACGTTCTCTGTAGCAAATGGTCAGCCGTGGCCAAGTTTGTAGAGGGCGTGGTGGAACTCACAATGGAGCCCCCTCCATTCCGACGATTGTGACGTCGTTCCCCTTCTGCGCTAGGCAATTTGACACCTCCATTCCTAAGCCGAATATAAGAGTGATCGTTACTGAGAATTCAGCTAAACTCACCGATGAAGCTACTGCCAATGACAACGACCTTCTTTCCGTTGTTCCCAAGTGCCGCGTTGATCCTTTGCACATCATCAACTCCTCTCAGCACAAAGATACCTTCTAGGTCCTTGAAGCCTTTCATAGGCAATCTCTTGGGAGTTCCTCCAGTACATAGCACGACCTTGGAATACGAGAATTCACCTCCCGTCTTAGTATAAATCTTGTGGGCTTGGAAATTGATTGAAGAAACTTCTGTCGTAAGATGGAAATCCACTCCAGCATCACGGAAGTGCTGAGCATCTCGCCATTGTAGCTTTTGCTCATCGGGGATCAGAGCTTTGGAGAGCTTGGTTCTGTCTATTGGCAGATAGCTCTCTTTTGTTAGAACTGTGATTTGGCCCTTAAAGCCTTTCTCGCGGAGGCCTTCGATTGCTCCCATGGCCCCGGAGCCACTGGGAAGGTCAGCCTTAGAAATAGGGCTGTCGTGGGAGTTACAAACCCTCCAACTATGACAACATGCTCTGCTCCAGCAGTGGTAACAGGTTTGCAGCTAATGTTTGGCTTCCGTTTACCAGCTTTGATTGCCGCTTCAGAGCCCGTGATATAGGCTGCACCATTCTTGATTGACACCGGGAATGCAGCCAGATGGTCCAGGGCGGGGGCGTCTGGGTTGTCAGCAACCCAATTCCTATCCTCAATAATAACATGACACAAGAATTAAAGCGTACTTTCGATATCGCCTGAGTCGGTGTTAAAGCAAGCTCCATGCCAGGGACAAGTAACTCTCCCATCACCAGTGATCACACCCTTAATCAGCGGTGCTCCGTAATCTGCCTCATGCCGCCCACTAAGTTAGACCTCACTTCACAGTCAATCAAACGATTCACTGGGCCGTACGTGTGCATTTGGGCCCCAAAGCTTTCAACTGATCATTAATTTTTAGCAAAATCACTTTCCCGCCCCCAACCCCTTCAACTTCTGCCTCGACCTTCTCCCCATTCTTTAGGTCCACATTATCCAACTTGAGTCTGTATTCCTGAACAGTAGCCATTGTTCTCTGGGCTGAAATTTGTGGGGCAGGTATTTTAGCAAAGCTCGGTTTTAAAATCTGTGGCGTGTAGCGTATTCTTGAGGGAACAGAAGTTCGAAGGAATGAGGCCTGACTAGAGATGGATTGTGGTAAAAAGCGTATGTGTTGCATGAGAACTAAAAAACTCCAGACAAATGGGCTCCTCGACCAGGCGGGGTCAAGGAACCAGGCGGCCAAGCCTTGTATAATAATCAACTTGTGTTGACACCACTTACGGTTGGTCTCTCCGCGCAAATCCCCTCCTCGAGCACAGGTAACAAGTACCAGAAAATGCGAGTGCCAATTTAGTATGGACACTCAGACACGCGCGGATGATTTGCCATATATTTTTAATGAGCTCTTGATGACGTTCTGCATAGGTGGGGCATCCCTGTGTTGCACTGGCCAATCGATAAGCCCGGCTTTCAAAGTGGCCCAGGATATCACCAGGTTGGGGCATGAGGTTGCGGGGGAGTTATCATTCTTTGGAAATATCGGGCTTTGGCTAGATTGCTGTGCCGGACTGTACTCGGAGGGGTCATTAAAAACCGGAAAGGGGGGTACCCCTGTTCGGATCGCCGAGCAACAAGAACCCAGGAAAACTTGGAAAGAATAACAGGGATCAGTTTTCCATAGACCAGTAGGAAGAAAAAAGCAACCACAAAATTGATAATGATAAGCAAGTTAGAGGCTTGGATGCAACTAGAAAGGATGTTTCTTTCTTGGGGAATCTAGTCTTTGAGAGTGACCATGATAGTACTAGCACTTTGTGTATCACTCAGCGCAACAAGTGTTGTTTTAAGGCGTCTCATACCACTGACTCTCTTTCTAGACATTTGATCGTCCGATTGTCTTGGGCCCTGATTCACCACGGCTAGTTTCCATTTTTTAATGACCCCTCCGAGTACTCGTACACCGTTCATACGGGTATTCTTTTAAAGGCGTGGGTTGTGCGATAGTCGCCCATGTTGGTCTTGCCCAGAGGAATATGAGCCTATGGGCTTGACATAGCTTCTGCGCCTCCGCCTGTGGAAGAGCGGCGTATTGGTGGCCTGCTTTGCATCTGCTCAATCCTTTCTCGAATTGCTCTGTTGGGTTTAAAATTTTACTGCAAGTAATTATACGAAATTTTGATTCTCCCACTCAAAAGTATTATACTTCTAAAAGTGTCCTAAGTTGACTACTTGTAGTGAATCGCTGTAACTTGATTCATGGTAGAGCTCCTAGCCAACCAAGCTCAAATGACTATTGGTAGATCGGATTGCGAGGTCTTAAGAATGGGACTTTTCGCGAATGGTCTATAGCAAGTGCAGTACACTCACTACGAACACTGAGCCCTTAAGATAGTTCGCATTCTGCACACCCGAAATTTATGATGGTAAACTCAGCCATAGTAATGCTTCAATTCTTTACCGTGAGCGCAAGTACTCGAGTGCTAGTTAAATAAGAGGCATAGTGCCTTCACCGAGCATCTGGTACAGGAGAGCGACTGGGGTTTTGAAAACTGTCTACAGAAACTCATTCACCTGTTGTCCATGATCCGGGCATGTGAGCGGCTCTTCGTCCCTTGCTCGTGCCAAGGATAGGGCACACGCAGGTCTCTGGCGGCTAGGGTGACATCATCTCGGAACCTCTAATTCGAACGTCATAAACTTTACCGTGCCCGAGTGTTGTCTGGCTGGGTTTGTTGGAGTGTGTCCCGGGTTCGAACGTTTTTATTATCAAAATAACAGAAGCTTCGCTCAAAGGCATATGGCTTAGCGGCGTGACATGGGAATTATTACAGAGATGAATTCGCTGTTGCAAACAAAGATACCCCAGTGGACCACCAAACTGCAGCAACTTGGTCCTCTTTGCGGGGTTATACCTAGGGGGTACGAGAAGGTCAAGTGGGCAGCTATGAAAACTGTATCGAAAAACCTACGGATGCATGGCCTAGGGCGATCGCTATTGTGTGAATTTTCGATTTCTCAGAGAAGATGCAAAGCTCAGGAATCTGTGCTGCGTGTTGATAGGGCTAAGGGAGCACCTAAGGAATATGCATCTGAAGATCCTCGAGTGCGACAGCTGGGCAGGACTTTGTCCGATGAGTTTGCGGTGATCAGGGAGAAATACCGTATGCTCCATAAGCTTCCCTCTGTGAGCTGTTGCGTGCTAATAGAGTTACTGTAGAGACTCCAAAGAATCCAATTGTTCTGGTATGCCCCTAGGGCTCTGTAAAAGGTCATAAAACGGTCAGACGCTGATCCTTGATAGTGCCACGGGCTTCTGGGCTTTGACGAGTTAAGGCCTTTTGGGAATTACCTCCCTGGGGTACACTACTGGAGAGGAATAACTGAGGCTTTCAATGCTAATAATATCGAAGTCATTCTGACCAGCGGTTTGGCTCACCTGGCCCGGATTGTCTGGTGTTTATTGATGATTGTGGTTTTCCAGTGCCGGCATCCGGATCCATAGAGGTCAGAGCTAAGGTACTTGCGGAATGTATTCAGTTAAAAGCGAAGGGTAGGAATGTTAACATGATAGGGTAAAACCTCCTGTCCTCCGGGGAAAAACCATCATACTCGAGTAGCTGATAGCGACTGTGGGTTAGTCATAGCATGGTTGGTTTATGAGTCTCTTTGTTTTCCTTTCATCATAATTGGGCAATGTGCGACAAGGTGCTAAGATAGGTTGGGGGTAGGGGTAACTATTCTGATCTTCGGGGCTGAAATATCATTAACGGTGTTAACTGTCTATCAGGGGAATAGATGCAAGATATATGATAAACAAACTTAGGCCTCTAGATTTTAAGGTCAGTGAGGTATTATGTGTGAATATTCAGTGGGCTAACTTCTTATTCTTGCTAGGTGTTATCTTTGACCACAGTTGCGACGCCTCACAGAGGCTCAGCCTTTGCAGACTATTGCCTCAAGTTTATAGGAAGTAAGTCGAGCTGTTTCTGTACGGGCTAGGACTAATTTTCGAAAGAACAGCGAATACCGAGAGTGTACAAAGCCATGGAAACTATAGGAATGGAAACTGGGGCCTTCACTCAGTTAACCACGGGATATATGATCAATGAGTTTAATAAAAAAGTACCCAACGATGAATCTGTTAGGTATAGTGACTGGGATAACGGGGTCTTACAAAGTTAGAATCTCTATGCTCTCGGGATATGGGCTGAATGGCTACGTAGATACTTTTCATATGGCGCCATGACCCAGCCTTCACTTTTCTCAATGTTCCGAACACCCCATCGAATCATATTAGAGAACGAAGGGCCAAACGACGGTTAGGAGATATCTCTCCCTATATTGGGTTCAGCTTCCTCTCTAATGGCGTAACAGGGCTCGTATCCGTATCGTCTGCTCAGTGGGGGGTCTACAAAGGCACCTTAGTGGGTCCAAGTCATATTGACATAATTAACTGGGGGAATAGATTAAAATGGATAATGCCGGGACTCGAGGCAGCGGGAAAGAGAAACCAGTAAGCATAACCATCGAGGCTAATTCTGGTAAAATTGTCTAAGTGTAGCAGGTTCAATGCTATCGCATTCTATCTTGACATTGCGGGTGAGTGTCGAACCAATCCACAAGCGGAAAGCCTCATTTGATGCTAGAAACGTTAAACAAGCCACCGTCGAGTGCTATGAAACCGCAATTCAGGGGAAAGTGCTGACAGGATACGTATCTAGACATGTTGGCGGGAGAAGGCTTGTAGGGGAGGAGACGCTTGATGGGCCATGCCTCGTCTAGTTACTCGATAGACTCCGGGAGCCTTGTTGGGGGCGGTTGGGGGTGCAAATATCTAGAATTATAGATCCTGGACAAGCTGGAGGTTTACGCGTTCGCCAGATTGAGTGAGCCAAGGGACAAAACGCGCAAGTGGAGGGGCTGTGTTCGTGGGATCTGGGAGAATGTAGATACTGTGGTAAAACAATTCGGTAACACTTGAGAGTGGCATACGGACGGGAAAGGCTGTTAGGTAACAAGGCTGGGGTGTGAAGATCGGATGCAAGTAATAGCGAAGCCCTCCTGCAAGGACTTGTGAGCTTATGTTAGCTTATGCGAGTATCGTTGACGACAACATTCTCACGATACCGATTGGTCGGTAGGCTGTATTATCGTTAAAACATACCTTCACTAACTCCACACCTTGTCTTAGGGATAGGGCCCGCTTTGTTCTGTTACGTTTTCTTTTGCATCTCCCCCTGAATGCCAAAATCAAGGAGTTCACACAGAGTCTCTAAATTTATTCGGGGGTTAAGTGGTTCTTTAGGGGTAACTAAGGCTGTGGGTTGCAGCATACCTACCGGTTAGGCTACCGACTGGACCAAGAAAACTATTCTTAACCTCAGTTGAATTTTTTTTGGTAGGGGATTGGCGGGAGGCGATGCACCGTTACCATACGGTACTGGGGACGGGCCTTGCCAAGACCATCTGGTTCCCGATATGGACATTTGTTATCTAAGCTTTTAGAAATGGGCCGTGCACTACATTACATTCTTCTCTGCGTTCTCCCCCTTAAGGTTGTTACAGTTGGAGTGGGTTGGAGTTGGGTGGGTTAGGTTAGGTTGGTCAGGCATGTTTGGTGACTCTGGCCCGACGGTTTAATGGTGATGATGATGGTACGGGAATGAAGGTAGAAGCCATTGTTACTCGTACAGTGCAACGGGCAACGAATGTCTATAAGATTGGGTGCTGATAATACTGGTATATAGACAATAGTCACGCTGGATAGTTAATAGCGTTTTTTTGGATTATAATATCACGGGAGTAGGAAGTTCTACCAGTATTGTTGACTTTCTCATGTTATTTTCCTTCGTCAACTTAGCACCGGTACTGTACTAGTACCACACAACTTGATTGGTTTGCTTGAGCCTCGCTTGCTGCAGCACCAGTATCGGTACAGTACCGCCTTCGGGAGGCCAGGAATACGCGAGGCTCAACGAGCCGCTTCATCCCCGCTGCGCCACAAGGAATTACCTGTGTTCGGAAACATCGAAACTTCTCCCCACCCTCCGCTTTCCTTCCTCAGTCTACCCCCCCCCCCCACTACTCATTACAACCCCGGCTCGGTGAGTAAAGCCTGTAAAGGTGTTTCTCGATAAAGTCTCAAGCTCTTCCTGCCCTTTCTTTCTTGCAACGGGTTTTTCACAAAAACTAGGCTGACAAACTCGGGCTATCTAACCTCCGCTCTCCTCTCTTTCTAATTCTCTAGTTCCTTTGAAAAGCTGACGGAATTTGGTCTGATTTCCTTCCTTACGGGCGGTGGCGAAACTCTGAGATCCTGCTGGTTCGGTCTTGGGAATTTTTATTTTTTGCTCTCGATTTCGAATTTCGAATTGCGTCTCGGGGATTGAGTTTGGAACGGTCGGTCGGTCGGTTGGTGATTTCTCGGTTTATTTTGCATTAGGTTAAGATGTCTGTCAGGATAGAGCTTGACAATCGGGGGAGCTTACTCACCTGTTTGGACTATGTTACTGGGAGGGTATGGCTGTCGTTCTTTCCCCTGTTTTAACTGCCGATATCGTCAATGAGCGAAGCTGACGATGGCGACGTCGAAAGGTGGTAATGAACATTGCCAATGATGAGACTATTTCTGCAATTACTGTCAAGATGGAGGGAATATCTAGGACCCGCTTAACCCCTCCCAGGATCCATGACCACGAAAGCCGGGACTCGAAGCGCGCGGAGGTTGAAATTCATAGGGTGCGTCCTTCGATATCCCTCCCCCCGTTCTACCTCTCGTAAGTAATGCTAATTGAATATGGCATGGCATATAAATAGGTCCTATACCTCGTCGAAACAGTCTTCCCATCACCTGAAATCAGAGAGAACACCTCCACCACGAACTCGGGATATACACTCAAACCTGGGCAGTACGAATATCCATTCAACATTCGCATACCAATTAATAGTCAGTGCATGGAGGGACAAGGTGGTGGGAATCTTTTGCAACGGTTGAGCTTTGATAAGGGGACTGTGGATTATGTAAAGGATGCTAGGCGACATTTTCCTGGCACTTTACCGCCTAGCCTGAGTGGAATTCCGAATGACGAGGCTTGGGTTAGGTATTTTTTGAAGGTTACTGTTATTAGGTTGGTACAGTGGACCAAATTTATGGTGTGTGAGGAGTGGAGGGCTGATGAAAAGATGACAGGCCAAAATTCTATAAGATTAATCTACGCGCAGTGAGTTTGTATCAGCTGTTTTTGTGGGTGGAGAAAGTGGGATGCTGATAGGCTTAGTTTGACCCGTTTGTCTTTCTACCGATTGAACCTCCGCGGCCCCCGCCAACTACAAACGAGACCTATGCGAGGCGCCAGCATCAATTCATTTACAATGCCCCTCCAATTGTCAAGAAGCGTGGTATCCTTGGTGCTTTCCGTCAGCAGGAGCCAGTGATCTATCCTTCACCCCGGACGGTCCACTTCTCGATTGAAGCCAGGCTTCCCTCACCTCCGATTATAGTCCCCAATCTCCAGCTACCCTTGAGAGTGATACTGGTCAAGATAGAGCCGTACACAACGCCGGTGTTTATTCGAAGTTTGCAGATTCACCTGTTCGCTTTCACAGAGATTACAGCACATGATATTAGGAAAACGGACAAACGGATAATCACTTGCCTGAGTCAGACAGGCTTGCAAAGCCCCATCGGATATGATTCCCAGCCTATCGGGGTGGAGGTTGAGGCTGACAAAGCGCTTTGGGTGAATGCTGCACTGCCCGATAGCGTTCCTCCAAGCTTTAGAACTTGCAATATCTGGAGGACTTACCATTTGGAGATTATGCTTGGGCTATCGCACGGGTATGTCGGGCCGATAGAAGTACCTTCCCCTCAACAAACTCCCGTCGGGTGAGTGCTAATGAGACATAGCTGGTACCTCTAACCCTCCCAATCCAAGTCTACTCAGGTATCAAACCACCCCAAAAACTCCTTGAAACGGCCCGCCATTCGAAAGCCCCGCAGTCCCCCCTTTACCCACAAAGGAGCACGTGCCACCATTACCTCCCAGAACGCCAACAGTACAGTCTCTTAAGGTCCCACCAGCACCCTTCGGCAGCTCCAATTCTACGAAAAACTCGCCAGTGTCGTCACCTATATCTCCTTCGTCGCCTGCACGGCCGCACTCTAGCTCTGGCGGGGGCGGTGGCTGGGGAGGGGGGGATGGGGGAGGGGGCGCATGGCCAGGTCCGAGGCCTAGCAGTGTTATCAGTGTATCTCCAGAAGATGATATTCCACCACCAACGTATGAGGATACGATTGCGGAGGATATTGGTCCTGTAGATGGGCCGAGGAGGAGATATGAGCAAGAGGGAGCGTATTATGGCGCGTTGCCGGATGATGTTCATTCTTGAGTTCGGGTGGGGTGCGCGGGGGGTGTTGAGGGTATTTCGAGATGAAAGGGTGGGTGGAGGAGTAATGCTGTTATTAGATAAGGCACTGGGTAATAAGTTCTTTTGTCTTGTGGATCTTGATGATTTATTGGGTGGGAATGGGAAGAGGATAATCGTGGATGCGGGATGGCTATCGAGAGTAGCGCCAATTTTTCCTGCTTGATCTACTCGAACGCTTTTGGGTAGGCTTCAGAGATTTGAATCTAGTTATGATAGCTTCTTGTCTTTGCATTGCTGCTTCGTCTGAAATGTGCCTCATCGCAACTACCCCTTTATACCTCCCGTTTGTTTTTTGTGTGGTCTAGCTCAATCTTAAGTTAATAGGAAGGTAGTGCATATTATATGGTTTAATGTACAGTTATGCATCCTTCGGATTCACCTTTTTATTCCCTATTGTCTGGATTGGGAATCTTGTGCTCTGCTGTCAGTACATCATGGATTCCTGCCCATTTCTCAGGGCGACTTGGACGCCATGAATGCGCGATGAGATGCTTTGTTCAACTAATTATTTCCTCCTCCCTCGCCCCCCCACTTCCCCCAAATACTGAACCTAAAATAGAAATTGTATCATAATATTATAAGTGCTGCAACCCCCCCTGTTCGTTCATCAACTCCCTGGCTAAACCAAGCATACGTGGTCATAGGCTATCACTCGCGGCGTTTAGGCTTCAGCGGAGGAAGTCTAGGATACGTCACTTATGATGCCGGATTGGAAAACTGAGCAAGGAGGTGGGTGATGGTGGGTATCGCGGTGCCTGAGGTATTTTTTATTTTTTAGTTTATTTGCTTAAGGTTTGTTGGTTTAATTTGCTGCTTGAGGTCTCAGGCGTCCGAGCTTGCTCCTGCAGGCGTAAGCTCGCTGTAGTGCCTTGGTATATTCGGGTGTTTTGCCTGTGAGTTTTGCTTTCTTTTTCTTTCCTTTGCTTGAGGCACGCCTTCTTTTCTGGGGTTGTCGGGCTTCCCTCCTGGAAGGCGGGGAAGGAAGGGAAGAAGGATGGACGGAAGGGAGCGTAAGGTTGGATTGCATGTACTGCATGTGCAGGGCTGCCGACTTACTAGGTGGCTAGAAAGCGCAAGTCTGTTTTTTTTAGGGGGGGGGCGGTGCAGCGTAGATGGGTTAATAGTGTTTATGCATGTTAACTCTTGTTGTACCATATTGAATGTGTTTAGCGTTCTTAAACTTGCAGTTTGGGGGGTGCCCCCCCCGCCTGCTGTTTTGTTTTCCTATAATGCTTTCCCTGGAGTTCGTGGGGGGATTGGACCATTTTGCTGATGCTTTTGCGGAATTGTTTGGTGAGTCCCGATTCCTCATATCATACTTATAGAAGGAGGTGTCTTCCTTAAATATCTCCTTCTCTCCGGGGTGACGCGGGAAGCCGGTAACACTCAAGCAAGTAGGAAAGGAAATTTGACATGAGAAGTATCTGAATGACCGAGGGCATACCGGTATTGAGCAGAACACTCTAGTGAGCTAACGACTCTAGGGGAAAATGCCGACGTTCTAGGTCTAGAGTAGCACTCTTGTCTTGTATATACTGGACATTGAGAAAGAAAGGCGCATGGGGGCAATTAATGTTCCCAATGACCTGGGAACCAAAGGACCCGGGGGGCGGAGTACTGAGAATCCTGGACCGCACCGGACGGCGGAAAAAGTATCCTTCTCTAGTCCTAAAGGCGAACGTTATCACCAAGGAGGACAGGGCCCACAACTTGTGAAATTCTTGGCAGAGGGAGGGTGTACATTTGGGAGTGTGGGGTGGGTAACAGTGGGTGACTGGGTTACAGTGGGGAACCATATCCATTTCGTGCCAGCTTAACGTTAGAGGAAGGTATCTAATTAGGTGCGTAAATGATAGGTGTTGTATCACTTGTTAGATAGGGAAATCAAAAAGAAGTACTTGAGGTAGGGAGGATACATATCTAGAGATGGAGATGGGTTGGAAATTGTTGGATGTAGAAGACGAGGAGGAACCTATAAAATCTCCCATTAGCGCAATTCAAAATCGAGTCATACTGTAGCTATTGATACTATCTTATATCCTTTTTTTATATATTTCGGTGAACCCGCGTTGGTTCAATGGGTTTTATATTGAAATTCTGGTATATTTACTTTAATACACCATTGAGCTTGAAGGATTGGTGCTGTTTCGTAGAGCATAGAAATCATATTGTGTATTATCTATCAATTTCTAATGTGTGGATCTTAGAGGTACCTATCTGTGAATAAACGAAATGCTGATGCTCCTATAAGCTACCAGAGCTCGTGGGGCGTGCATCGGGACAAAGTTCCACTAAATATCTGCGTTCCCTATGCTCTACAAGCCAAAGCCCATTCGATAACCCCTTCTCCTCCTACTCAGAACCTACCTTTTCCAGAGTCCAGTTCTGGATAGTGGGGAGTGCATGCGAGAAGAGAGCTCTAGGACTGCGGGAGATTACTTGCGCTGGAGCTACTAAATGAGAATAATGGCAGGATATCGACCGAATCACTTTTAGCGTAAGCAAGGCATTTCTATCTTTAGAATAACTTTGATACTCTCTCTCTCTCTCTGTTTAGTGGACTACACTGCGCATTGTGCCTGGGAATTTTTGAGGTTGTAGCTGGTTCAATAGGGATGGAATGTTATGACATGGATGAAGCGGATTTTTGGGGTTGTGGACCGCTTGCATGGGGTGCTCGGAATGGGCATGAGGGGGGTGAAAATACTACTCTGGCGGGAAGGGGTCGATCCCCGTAAGCCAGACAAGATCGTACAGTTTAACTTAAAGCCTGGGAGATACCGCCTCATGGAAATAACAGCTTCCTCCACCTTTTCTAGGCATGTTACTCACTGTGATGCACTTGGACAGCAATCATCCTTTGTCGAAGGAGGGAAGCCCATGAGATGGGAATGTAGTTGGTTGTGAGTCTTAGTCTTTCTTCGGCTCTCTTGTACTATAGAGATAGCTTCCAAATCATCAAGGACACGGCTTTTTTTTTTTTTGAGTTTTACAATTTCGAGAGTCCTTGCCTCTCGAAGGTCATAGTATCTCACTCGTGAAAACTATGTTGTACGAGAAAGTAAAGAAAGAAGGAAGTTAAAGAGAGAGTAGTTTCTTTTACTTACCTACCTAAGCAGGCGAAGGATGCCAGTTCAATATCGTACATTTATCCTAGCTATTCTAGGCTTCCGATAAAGTATAAAAATCCCTAGGCAGAAAGAGGAGGATGTTGCGTAGAAGCCACGAACTCCACTAATTGTACACGTGTGAACAACCTCATTTGGTCAACGCACATATTCTCCGAAAGCAGTCCCTCCTCCTACTTAAGCTTCCCCACCCACACACCTCCTCGTCCCTCTTTCTTCCCCATACATCAACATTAATTTATTCTCATTACAAAAAATGCCTAAGATTTTCATTCGAGCCATTTCTATCCCCGGAAGAGCCCTCGGATGGCTACTATATTATTTCTTCCTTTCGCTAGCATTGTCCACGCATGCATTGGGACTTTTGGGGTCAGCAATTATGTCGGCACCCCACAATGTGGAAGAACTGCTTCGCGAGCTGTTTTTGTTGTCTCGTGGCTGGAAAGGTTTGTTCAGTTTATTTGTTCTCGTTCAATTTTGTGAAGGCCACCTGATCTAATGTATTCTGACGTCGTCTGCAATAGGTCCGGAAGACGACTTTTTAAACCTCTGCTCATCAGCAGCATCCTGGGTGGATGAGGATTTCCCTTCTCGCTCTTCATTCTCTGTCTCTTCTACTCTCCCTCTCTCGCTCCATGCTGGTGCACTCAGCGCATATGGGGAGCTCACTGCGGATTACGGCTCTGATGATGAGTCTTCGGCCTATGAGGAGCACCAGGACGGGAGGGACTTCGATGACGATGTGTCTGACACATCATCATCCACTTATAGTGAGATCCCAAGGGATCTTTATTTCAACGGTGCTGCTGCTGCCCGTTGGGTTTTGAATGCGGGGTCGAATGCCTCTAATGCCTCATTGGAATACGAGCTGGTCTCTGAGGATATTTATTTTGACCAGAGCGAGGCCGTTCTAGGGATAGTTTGAAAGAGAGTTTTTTGGGCCGCCTTGTAGGGATTTGGTGTCTTTGGGAGATAAATTTAAAAGGGGGTTATGAGGGTAAGATCAGAGAGTATCAAAGGTTCCATTATAGGTTGTTCTAGCAGTTGTGTCAGCGGGTGCCTAGTGACGAATCTATTGCCTTGACGTGGCGGATCTAGGAACGGGTAGGAGAAATGATAGGGTAATATGGGAGTATGGTGGTGGCTGTGAGGAAGAGGCTAACTGAGGTGAGAAAAGGGGTTGCTTAATCCTATGGTATAACATGTTGTAACTGATGTACCAGAGTGTCAGGCTTTATACCACACCTGAATTGCAAGAGGGAAGTATACTATCCTCTCCTCTCTGCTAGCTATTACATTCTTTGGGATTAATGATGCGTCGGATTTGAGTGTTAAGATTTGGTCGTACTGAAGCCATGATCTTGTCATGGCGTCGATTCTTGTAATGTCGTATTCTAGCAAGATAGTTATGGCGCTAGGGAGGTTTTGGGGTGAAAGCTAGGTTTACTTTCCGTACACTGGGGAGAGCACAGCACCACATCGTGCGGTTAAGCACACTCATTGATATTCTGGGTTGTGCTTAATTGTGGCTAAGTTTTTATTTTGTTTTTGGGGTGGAGTTAAAATAATTTCCCCCAACCTTGTGATTCCAGCCTTATTCCCCCTCTCTTAACTTCCAAAATCGGGCGTACCGAGTTCACAGACCCTCAGTGTGATGCCAGTGATTCAAGAACCACCAGTACATCTCCTATATGCAGCTAACTTAGACCCATAATACCGTCCCCAGCCTTACAATCAACCCTCCAGGGCACCCACCACATCCTCCTAAGCACCAACACTTCCAAGTTCCTACCATCATCACCGCTCTCCTCCAAGTCAGTATCGCAGTCTACCCCTGCACTCCAGCCTCAGAACCCCCTACTCCAAGTTGTATGGGCGACCTTGCCTGGTCACCGGGAGGAATCTTCTAGGTAAATTGGAATTTGGAGCTGTGAATAATTCATAGGGGGCCGCAATGCCTATATATGGTGCGATATGGTTAGGCTATAAAGGTGTGCTTGGGAAGGTTGTGGAAAGGGAAGCGAGATCGTTTAGATTGTACGTCTAGGTGGCCGGCTAGGTGAAGCAATGCCATCTTGGATGGAGCAGGCACTAGCGGAGGGCAGAGGGGAAAGAAAAGTGAAGAGAGTAGCGGTCCCGTTACATGTTCCATAGACAGAAAACCCTTGTGGGGTTGAATTATGCAATAGAGCTGGGGTCCTGTCGGGATCGCCAGCAGAACGAATACCTAAAGATTGACACCTAATTCTAAGCTGCGCGGTGGTCGACCATCCTAGCAGAAATTGGCACTCAAGTCACCTGTCTCCAGAGAGTAGCTCTCTCTGCGATGGCAATAGTGCCGGATTCCCCCAAGAGGACATTTCAAAACTACGGATTAGCAGGACGTCGAAAATTGTGGAAATCTCAAAGGACAGGAGAAAAGCAGCGGGCTCCCTGAAGTGTATCCTCAAGTTGTTGGTGTAGCTGGTTCTGTTAGATTGGATTACTTTGACATAACAAAAGCTCGTTGTGTTGAGTGCCGCTCTGGCAGTAATAACCTAGATTACTATTCCCCAAATGTACTATTTGGGAATTT
This sequence comes from Tuber borchii, assembly GCA_003070745.1. Taxonomy (NCBI): domain Eukaryota; kingdom Fungi; phylum Ascomycota; class Pezizomycetes; order Pezizales; family Tuberaceae; genus Tuber; species Tuber borchii. The sequence continues at coordinate 60,085 of NESQ01000322.1, read as the reverse complement.
CGGGCATTTTCACAGTTGGAGTGGCTAGGCTCTGATGGGAGAGGTTATTATTATTATCACTATTTTTATTTCCTGAAAAAAATCAAAAGTAAATATGAGCCAAAAAAAATCAAAAAACCTCAGGTGTTGGTTGGTAAGGGTTCTGGGGAGACTACTTTGGAAAGGGGCGGCTAATAGTCTTAATCCGTGGGCATGAGTGATAGTTTATGCAAATCACCCAACTCTAAGGGTCTGATACAATATTTAGTGAGCTATGAGACCATCCATAGTAGGCGTTTGCACATCTAATGAAAAAGGTGTTTTTCAGCTAATTTTTGATATGTCCCACAGTACTAGTACCCTTCGCCAAGGTTTATAACATTATTCCCACTTTTCTGATAATAAATGTGAACCTCCATCTATCTCAACTCCCCCTAAACAGCAAAGCTCCCTCACAGAGTAAACAGAGCCAACAACCAGGCCCCAAGGGCAAATCCACCCGGCCTAATCCCACTCGCCGAATTTGGAGTCTCTTTAGCCGTGGTAGACTTGGCCACGGTAGTAGTGGCGGTACCAGAACTGGTAGTGGAAATGGTAACAGTGGCATCCGCAGTTACTTCAGCACTTACGTTAGTAGCAGAGGTACTAGTAGCAGAGGTGTCGGTAACAAGCGCAGAGCCACAAACACTCTTTGCAAAAACGATTGCTTCTATATATTATTCAATTCCGTTAGCACCAGCCATTATGTAAAATGCGGAGATTTAGGAAAGAGGGAAGGAGGGAGTAACGTTTCAACTCTTCACCATCGCAGCCCCTCTCGATGCAGAAATTGATCTTATCGGTGAATTTTTTGTCGCGGCACATACAAGGGTAGTCATCAGATGGGCAGCTAGTCATGGATGCGAAGGCGTTTACTGCACAAGCGGCCTATTTTGAAGGGTGTTAGTGAGCATAAGAATTTACGGGGGGATCCCAAGGTGCCTTACTGCGCAACGGGGGAGTCCTGAAAGATCGGATCCGGTGGGAACAGCGCTAGTTTGCTGGGAAGATACTAGGGTAGAGAGCAAGGAGATGATGAAGATGGGAGAAGAAAAATACATTTTTGCAAATGTGAACTTCGAGGTAAGGAGGTGTTTTGTGGTAATGATGATGATGAAAAATGATGCTCTTTTGTGAGTGGTAAGGAAAGGAGGAGGGTGTTTAGGGTCTTAAGTGATGTGAGCGTGTGAAGCTTTGGATATTTGTAGAGTGGAGCCTTTGTCCTATAGTATTTTTGTTTGCAAGTAGAGGTGATTCAGCTCCTAGGGGACGGGAGCTGTAGAAATACTATGACAGTGGAAGGTCTTTGCCCTTTGATGCCAGAGAACTGATTTCTATGGAACAGAATCAATTAGAGAGCTCCTGTCTGAATGCCACGGATACAATGATTACTCTATATTATTGAGTGACCTAGGATTCACGAAATCCTATCCCAGTGAATTGCTACTGATTTATGAGCTAGAAGCTCTTTTTTTTTTTTTTTTTTTTTTTTTTTTTTGTATCATGTGCGATTGTTTTCAACTACTAGGGTACAACGACTACGTGCAGCGGTGGCTATGGTAAAGCAAAACCCTCTGTGAAAAGAAATCCTCCTCGGACCACTGGAAAAAACCATCATCCCAAGTCCCTCTGGTGTGGAACCAACCGCACAATCCCACCGCGAAGACAAAAAACCCCTATCGGCTAAGCAGACAACAGAAATAAATCACCAACACGACAAGCAGGAGACAACAGGAAAACCGGACCCGAAAACTCCCCCTTGACATAATAACAAAAGAAACCACATTAATATCCCAGAGTACTCTAACAGAAACCTGACCATGAAAATTCAGCCAAAACTACAGAACACAGAACTGGGGGACAGAAAACGCTAAAACCAAGCAAATCCATCACGATTACTCCGTAACCCAAGGTGTTGACATCGTCCAAGGAGGCAGTGCAATACCATGACCGAGCGTAACCGAGGGCTGTGGCCGAGCCGAGCCACGGGGAAGGGGATAACCCAGGGGAAGTGGCAGTAAGAATGCCAGCTAATGAAAGGATGTTTGGCTGTAACCGAGCCACGGGACGGAACCGAGCGGAGGAGAGGAGGGGTAGACCCAAGCATTGTAGGAACTATCGGAAACGTGTGCGTGTCTGACTAGGCAGCCTCGAGCGAAACGTAATTGAAGAGAGTAGAGAAATCGACCGTAGCCTTGTGAAAAGTTTTCTCTTACTGCGAACCGTGATCCCAGCCGTCTGTAACATGGACGCGAGGGTGTTGCCGACCGTGCAAGTGCTAAGCGAAGACGCGAAACAAAAGTGAAAGGGTGGATGGGACAGGCCCTAAGAAACGGGTGCCCAAGTCCGAATCTATCATAGGGGGGGGGTGCAGCTCACTGAGAGTGCGTTGGAAAAAGGATGGATCCAACGATGATTTCTCGTGGTGTTGAGATTTCAATCGCTGGAGGTGTAGCGGAGATGGTTCATGGCTAGAAGCTCTTGCCTCATTGCTCTTTTTATTTCTCCACAAGCTGAGCACATTGGAAGTTTCCATTCTGCATCAAAACTAAATAGAGGGAACTCTGAAGCAGGGCTCACGGGAGATCGCTGCGGCTACTCTCCCATTCTACATGGCTACAAATTACCCTCTTTCAGATAAATCACGGATCATCATTGTGGCCCGGTAAATATTTACACAGCTTGATCATTGGCACCCTAGTACGATTAAGCTACCAAGTATACTACCATAGTACCCTTGTACCTGTAGATTGTTGTGCCCTTACCATAAAATCTGGGGAAATCCACTATCTCCGCTAGCACCGTAATCCCCGGATTCAGAGGCAAATGCTCCTGATAAGGACTAACTTTAGAATTTTCCTAATGGAGTATGAGACTAGCCCTTCGGACATGTTGAATCTCGTTAACTGGTATTCGGAATCCTTTTAATTTGTCGAACTAAACATATCCCTCGCTAACTCACCGATTCCCCGTGGTAACTAGATGGCGGATTTCATGAGACTTTACGGTAACTCTAATATAATTAACTATTCCATTAATTGCTAGGGCCTGGTTACAAGGTCTTGTATCCCCGGAAAACATCCTTCTGGGTCGGATATACGGGGCGGGTATTAGAACAGCATAAAGCCCCTCCTAACTGACTCCTCGACCAGGAAGGTATTGAAAATTTCGTGCCGCTCCTCCCAGTAGGTAAATAAGAAGAGTTTGGCCTCCTACATCGCGATTCCTTATTAATACTACAAGCAGTATCATATATTAGCCGCCTAGCTAGCTAGCATGATTCAGTGATTGTCACCCAGGCGCAGTCATAACTAATATTATAATACTTATGGCTCGAAGTCTGCCACCTACGAGATTCTAGTTATTGATAAAAACCCCTTTACTAACCTCTGCCTCGAATACTGACAGGGTGGCACGAAATTTTCAAAGTCCTGTTAGTCCAGGAGATACTCCGGCGCAGGTCCCACATACCACAAAAGATATCACAAATACTAATCTAGAAAACCCGCGCCCTCCAGATCAACGCAATAAGGTACCAGTAGCCTACCGCATTATGTAATACCCTCGCTAACCAAGCCCATTCAATGGGCGGAGATGAGTTCACCCGACACAACACTACATCTCACAAGCACAAGAAGCCCTAATACGAGCTCAACAAAAAAAAAAAGAATAGAGACCACAATGCTAAGATGATGCGGGAAGAGCTAACCGGGAATCATGCATCACAGACGGGTCAGGGTTTCTCCGGCCGGTGCGTTTCGAGCCCCGGGCGGAGAGATAATCTGGCCGAGGATTATCGGGACAGCCTTCTCTCGAGAACACTGCCGGTAGATGTTGGAAGTGAATTATTGCTTTTTCGTGGTTGCGCATGCAGGATGAGTCGAGTGATTCCTGGTGTGCGGGTTGTGTACGGCAGATATTCAACTACCCTCCCCTCAAAACCTTGAGGCTGTACATATCCACTATACCGAATTTACTGCTATCCCGAGTGTAGTTGATAGAATAAAGATATCTGTGTTTTTCTTCAACCAAAAGTGCTGAAACTTTGAATATGATAGGGTTATATAGTCAACTCATCCAACCCAATAGAATACCTGCTGTCACTAGGATAGACGGGTTAGAGACCCAACAGCATTACAATTTGGAGGTAAGCCAACTAAGCTTGCCAATCCCACAGCACATCTTGACTAGCAAGGCTCCATCCGAGACCTCGTAAGGTATAGATATAGCTCTTGGGATTCCTAGAGGGGCCATCGCCCATCCAATTAAAAGAGGCATTCACAGATGGCGACGCATGGAGACCAACTATCGATTGAGAAATTAGGCCGATTGCTTACAGGCCAAAGTCTCTGGAAACCCCCTGAAATTCATAATTCCTCATTGAGCAGCTACGATTGGAAGCTCTTTGAATGAAAATACAACTAATCATTATAGGCTTAGTGATTAAAGTTTTGCAGCCTTCTCCTTCGCACTATCTATCCGATCACCCTCGTCATCCTGCTCAGCAACTGTCAAGTCTGGGAACTCTGCCGGCATAATTCTACGAGGAATAGCCCCTGGGATCAGAGAGTACTTTGAGAAGTCTGTGACCCCCTCATTCTTCCTAAGGAAATCCTCGTCTGTATCGAGGAGCCCGTTGATGGTCTCTACCGGAGCATTGATCATCGCTATGATAGCGTCGCTGAAGATAGTCTGTCAACCAAGTGAGTCACCTATGCCAGCAATAGAAGGAATATAGCCTACAGCGTGCCGGAGCTGTCCCGGATCTACCCTTCCCGTGGCACCGGATTGGATGGCCTGTGAACAATAAGCCTTATTCTTTCCTACCGCAAAGAGATACCATATATGACCTACCGCTGCGGGCCAAATTCCACAAATCCCCAGCCCCTTCTCCCCTTGTCTCTCCCAATCCATCGCCAATCCCTTAACTATAACACTCATCCCCACCTTACCAACCGCATACGCCGTCTTCCCGCGGAAAAACCTCGAATATATCGGGGGACAAACAACCACAACCCTCCCAATTCCTTGCTTTTTAAAGGCCGGGATGATAGCCTGCAAAGTGATGTATAACCCTTCAGGGTTAACCTGCTGCAAAAGGCGGAAGCGGGATGTGGGAGTGGTGCCCAGGGCCGACCAGTAGATGGCTCCAGAGTTGTAGATCACAACATCAATCTTAAAGAACTTAGAAAGAGTCTCTTGAATTAGGAAGTTAATGCTTGTTTCGAAGCGGACGTCAGTTGGGATTGCGAGGGCAGTGCCCCCAGACTCAGTGATTTCGCGGGCGACGGTGGTTATCGTTGACTACGGTAAGTTCTCTGGTTAATGGTAGACAAAAATGTGAGGGAGGGGGGAGAGAAAAATCACCTGAGAAGAGTTGGGATCGGGCGGAAATGTGTACGGCCTAGATTCATCTGTTGTGCTTTTTGCAGCGAGGACGACTGCTGTGCTGTCAGCGTAACATCCTAAAGAAGGCCTGCTACCATAAAATAACCATAATGGCTCCACCATGCAAGGACACCAAACCAATGTAACCAGCGTGAGCAAGATCAATTGCAACTTGACGTCCGATACCCCTAGAGGCACCAATCACAAGAGCAACCTTCTGAGAATTATTTTCCGACATATTTTAAATTCGTATTTGCCTTTCACGAACACGAGTTGTTGGGAAATCGAAGAAAAAGGAAAGTAGCTTTATATGCGCTACAATGTTACACAGCAAGGTTAAGCCAACCGAGGTAACTGAAGTTGATCACTAAACATACTCTGTAGTAATCATGGCTGCTGCTGTATCGCGAACAATACCACAGCTTGCAGATACAATAGAAATACTATATAACTGAACTATTTACGCTACTTGGAAAGCTAATCAACAAAGAAACTTCGCCACCACAATATCGCAACAATGACTTCCACTGCTAAAATTAAGACCTATCTCGATTGTGGTATGTTACCCCCGCTTCCTCCTCCCCTAAGCATGTACTGAACGATGCACGAAACCACAATATGGTAGCTAATAAATCCACAAGTGTCTCCATACTCTTACTACGCCTTCACTTTCCTAAACAAGCACCGTGCAACCCTAAATTCCCACGGGGTGAGCATAGAATTCGTCCCGATCTTTCTCGGAGGCGTGAACGTTGCGACAGGAAACCAACCCCCGTGGAAGCTTCCTGCGAAAGCGGCGTACTTGTCAATCGACGTAGGGAATGCCAAGAGGTACTTCGGACTTCCAGCGTTGAAGAGACCGAGTGTATTTCCGATCTCCACGATTAAAGTATGCTCACCTTTCTTCATAACAGGCGCCGTGGATGAAGGCTGATGGGTATCTTACGCAGCCACAACGGGGACTAATCTACATAAAATCTCACTTCCCCGAGGAAACCTACATAGAGGCGTTCCGTCTTCTATGGGTGTCACTTTGGGAACAGGATAAAGACATTTCGCAGGACTCGCAGCTTGTGAAGACTTGGGGTGGATTATTTAAAGAGGAAGAGTTAAAGAGCATCATTGAAGCAACCGAGGAGGAAGAGTACAAGAATGCCTTGACGGAGAATACCAATGAAGCAGTTAAGAGCGGGGCGTTTGGGGCGCCGTGGTCAGTCGTTAGAAACGCGAAGGGGGAGGAAACGAGATATTTTGGGAGTGATAGGTTTCATTTCATGTGGGATTTCCTTGGGATTGGGGACGGTACTGGGTTTTCTCCAAGTGCTAGGACGATGCTTTAATATAGCTTCGGGGTTTTCTTTATTGTCTGCTTTTGTGCTATAGTGCTATCGCAATACACAAATCTTGATACGGAAATCCAAAGGCCGTCTAAACCTACACCAGGTAAGATAGATGACTTTATGGAAAGGGAAGGTATGCCTCTCAAAGTTTGGTGTTAGTTTCATTTGATCCTCAGGGATGCCAATCCTGACGAGCCCGGGAGCCACTATCGAACACTACTCACGCTAGATAATAGAGCGGGGAAGTAAAGGATATCGAAGCTCCTCCAAGAGCTATTATATATGACACTAATCCTCACCTACCAGACTTTCTTCCGGAAGCTATTTTTCAGAAATGCTTACCGGGTGCCTGAAGAACGTCTACGTGAGGATAGTCTAAGGATGAAGTTTGAATAAAGTATTTGCACCCTGCTGATCTCTCGTTGCATAGCTAGACCTACTCAAAAAGCGCTAATCTGGGGTATAATAAGACATATTATCATATGTGCACTTTTAGCTCGAAATCTTGCCAAATACTACTAGTACATTGCGCAGAATGGTAATTTATTAATCCTTTATTGAATTGAAATATGAACGTGACTGTAGGGAATGCCTCGAGGCATGCTATGATCGACTATCAGGAGAGCGTTTGCCTTTGGTTGAGGGACTTTGATCATTTCCTCGGAGACTGCGTCCAAGCCTTAGATACAGGTATGATATAGAACCTGGAAGGAACGAGTGAGTTGATTAGAAATTATGGCCTCAGAATAATCCCATGTGAGAGCAAGCCTGGCCTGTACTGCAATGAAGCCCTCTAGGCCATTCGGAAAGGGGGGGAGGTCCGGGGAGACCGCACAGTACTAATCCTCCCGGAACTGGACAGACATCCTAAAGGCTAATGGCGAAAACAAGGGGGTCGGCTATCAGTGACTAATATTTCACCTGCGATGCATTAAAAATTTAATAGATAATATTATTATTATTATAAGATCACCATCCATAGCCTCAAGCGGGAGGGGGGCGGCAAAATATCCAAAGACAGCAGGATAAGTACGAGTTCCCCCGGTGATATAATGTGAAAATACCTAGCTGGCGCAGTGGTTAATATGTCAAGAAACAATTAACCTCCTGTGCAATTTAGCAGGAGCCCAGGAGTTCGATTCCTCTCTCAAAATGAGTTATTATCGAACGATCCGTCACGTAGGGTAGGCGGACAACAAAGGATACCTGCCCTACAGGAACTGGGAGACTGAAGACCTTAAGCCTTAAAAAGGCTGTAGCGCAAATCAGAACCTGCTACGAGGTGGTAGAATCCGACTCTAGGCCCTACCCGCAGGGTAGGGTCCGCGATCGGCGGGGTAGCAGAAAAGAAGAAAGTTTTTTATTTTTTAAGAAAAGTTGATTTTCTTCCTTTTGTTAGGGGAGGAAAAGAGGGGATAAATTCTGGATGCCATAGATTCTCTAGCCTAGAAGTACTATTATATAGCTTTAGGTCTAGCCTTAAAGCTTGTATGTAAGGATATCTGCATTAGCGAGATAAACTCTATTTAGGTGCCTGTATTTTCTCCGTTATATATTCTTAAGAGCGCTCACTAGGGCGAAGAGAGACAAGTGATGGTGGCGTATGGAAGCAAGTGTAGGGGCTAGTTAGCACTCCTGCGGGGCTGTTATATATGAAAACAAAAGTGCAGTGAAGCTGCTCTTGACACCGAGAAATATTAATTCTAGCAAGTTAAAGGGAGACAGAAAAACGCCACTCTAACCAGCTACTGGGCTAAAGCCTAGAGAAATTCTAGGGAAATTATTTAAACGCAAGAGTACCAAGCCCGAACAAGCACGCAAGCAGGGCCGAGCTCCACCCTAGTGGGATTTCTGCCATAATTATAATAGAATAGGTGCTAGTACTAGTCCCGATAACCCCCCAAGCGCTGGGGCGGTCCGTTAGGAGATATTCTCTTTCGCCCTGCAGATGGAAAACAAAACCCGGATCCATATAGGATGGCTTAGGAAGTATCATACTAAAGTTTGCTTTCTTTGATACTTCTCGTCTTTCAGGTATTTCTAGGGTTGCTAGATCTCTTAGACAGGGTGGGCTTTCTAACGATGGATTCCCTCCTTGCTCTGGTGTCGGAACGCTTACCTAAGGGAAGGACGAGTCCAAAGACGAGCTTATTAAATTGAGAATCTCACGGTTAAAGCTCCGAAAAAGGTGAAACAAGAGCACAACTTGCCTGGCTGCTAAATAGTCTAGTAGATAAGATTGTCATAATAGTCCATAGGACGTGGCGGGGGTTAATACAGCGCTTGGTTTGTGGATTAAAATAGACAGGAAATACATTTTGGCCTTGATTTCTCACCTTTTTCTAATACCTTTATTAGATAGAAGGGGTGTTAGGTTCTCGGCGGATACCGATATTGAATATTTGAAGTTGGGTCGCGATATCTAACACGCTTGTTTAGATCTAATGTCTTTCTGGTGGTGGTGTAGGGATGAGTGATTCCACGTGATTCTGAACTCTCCTCGCTTACGTGATCAAGTCCATGCGTCGGAGTGGGATGTTGTGGCTTTTGTTTACATTGACAACAGCCACCAAAACTTTCCGCCAACTTCAACCACCACAGCTCCCACCAAAACAGTACTGATTCCTCGACCCCACATAGCTATATTAGCTATGGATCCCAGAGATTTGAAGTCGGCATCGACATATGTAAACAACCAACTTGCCGCTAGAGGATTACTCCGGGGGAATCCAATCCCTTTTCACAAACCCGGCGAAGACGACAGCACTCCAGCGAAGATCATTAACCTTGTTCACGAGCTTATCGCCCGGAGGGATGTAAGTTTCCCTATAGTCCGGCACGAAGCATAAGCTAACAATGAGCAGAGAGAAGGTGAACAACGTGAGGATTTAGCATTAACGATTCGAACGCTTCGCACCACAGAGGTGAAACAGAACGAGACAATTGTACGAACACTCACCTCCCCCAAGCCAGCTGGGGATCTCACGAACTAACCCTCTTCTTAAGGAACAACTGAAAGAGAAAAACCGCGAGCTAGAGCGTAAAAACGCAATCCTCGATTCACAAACCCGCTCCTTCAATTCTACCCTCAGAACCGTTGAAGCCAGCGCCAACGCCCTCCGCCACGAAGCTGCCCGCCTGAAAACTCTCCTCGCACAAGTCCGCACCCAATGCGCGAACGACATCCGAAAACGCGACATCCAGATACAGAAGATGAAAGAGCGGTTAACGGACAGTAGCAAGCGCGGGCGAGCTCCAATGGCGCACATCACCGTGATCGGAGCATCAAAGGGATCGGTATTAGGCGGGGGCGAGGATGGGACGGCAACGACCGCTGCGGGGAACTCCCTTGCGGCGGATACCACAGACTTTCTAACAACGCTGTCACAGGGACTTGCGGACGAGAATGATAACCTCATCGCTTTGATCAGACAGACCTTATCCACACTCAAGACGATTCAGGGGCTGCCGGATGACGACGGGCTCCATGCTACACAAGAGGATGCGGAGGATGCAGAGAATCCGGTTGCGGCACCACCGGCTTCGTTTGATGCGCTTAGCGATGATCTCGAGGGTGTGCTTTACTCATTGAAGGAATTGCTTAACCAGCCGAATTACGTTCCACTAGAGGAGCTTGCAGAGCGCGATGCAGAGATTGCGAGGTTAGTAGCAAAGAACGAGACGTTAGAAAAGGAGTGGAAGAAAGCTATTGAGTTGGTAGACGGGTGGAACAAGACCTTGGGCAGGAAGTTCGATAAGGAGAGGGCAAAGGAATCGAAAGTCCCTGCGAAGGAGCGAAAGAGGGGGCAAAGGGCGCTGGCAGATATTGTGAATAGCAGGAATGACGCCGCTGCTCCGGAGGAGGAAGAGAAGGAGGAAGAGAAGGAGGTAGCGGATAAACCTGTGGAGGGAGAAACCAGGGCCGAGTGCGCAAATGATAGAGACGAGGACATGAGCGACGTGCAATTGCTCGTCGTGGAAGAATCAAAACCCGCAGAGCCTACTCGACGGAGATCTTTACGAAATGTAAGTCTTATTCACCCCACCCCCAACTCATTTCCCCGACAACGAATAAATCGGACACTGACGCCCCGACCAGAAAGAAAAAAAACCAAAACAAACCCCATCTCCCAAGTCCATCGTCAAGAAAAAGCGAAAATCGACACGCAAGACAAGAAGCTTTTCCTCGCGAGAACTGGAAAGCTTAGTGTCATGACTACTCTCTTTCCCTTCATTCCTCTTTTACCATTCATTGCATTAGCCTTTTTTCTATATATCATCCCACATCTGTTCCATAGGCGTCTGGCGCGGCACTCTGCGGTGTTCAAAGCATCATGCTCGTAATAATGTCATATCCCGATACGAAAAACGGAAGTAGGCCCTACTTAGCAGGCCATAAAAATGGCGTTTTTCCGACTTTTACTGAGTTTTTGTTGCAATTGGTGTTTTAACGTTTCGCCTTTTTTTTGACTAAACTTACAGGCCTCCTACTAGATCATTATTTTCAATCATAACTATCAGCAGGGTAGCTGCTATGTGGGTATGTGCTCTTTGGTAAAAGGTATTCGAGATTTAGCAAAAAAAAATTGAATCCGTAAGAAAAACGGCATTTTTTTATTGTGGTATACCAAACAGGGCTGTAGTCTACTTGTTTATCTCTGTTTGCTCTCTTGCCTTCGCCCTGCAAGGTTATAATGACCTGTAGGGGAGCGACGGCATGAGAGCATGTGTAGCACAGTGGCCTTCGGTGCAGGGAGATGCTGAAGGAAGGAAGGAAGGGGGTGTCAACCGGTTATTAGCTACCCTTGGCGAGTGCTGTGGTTGGGTTCGTGCCTTGCGGTGGGTTCGGTAAGGTGACATATGCATGTGGGTATTTGTAGCTTAGGTGTAGTGAGGGAGACTAGGGTTTATGTCAGCGGAACGTTTCAGGTGGAGAGGTGTGGCGGCGCGGATAATCTTATATGAGCAAGCGGCGTAGTAAAGGTAGTGTAGAATAGGCGAACAATTTCACAGCAATCATCCAAACTACAACCAGGTTTTGAGGCCTCTGCCGTTGAAGGCCTAAACGGCGATGAGAACCCCACTGGTGAGACAGCGGGCGGGAAGACATCTGATCTCAAGGACATACTAGGAAAACTGTGGGAGTGAGTCAAGCGAGACAACGGCCTGCACTAACAAAATCGACGAGTGAGTATTTGTGATTCTCAGCTTGACTTGGAAATATGTTTGGTGTGGGCATCATGCAGAAAATAAAGTTTTCGAGTCTCTTGTAAAAGCAAAAGAAGTGAGCGAGAGTGTAAACGAAACCCGCCAAAATTTATATAGTAAGTGGTATGTCCTTGGAGTTGTCTCCTCTGGTATAAGTTAGCAAATGGCTAATTTCGACAACCGACCAACTAAGGCCCTATTTGGTTGCGATGCGTTCCATTCCGTTGGGCAACCATTTCTGCTGTGAAAATAGCCTTCTTTCCATTTTGAAACGGTCATTTGTACCGTATGGGACAGCAGAATGAAACCATCGCTACCAAACAAGGCCTAAAATCATCCTCCCAACAAACCCTAACCCTGTGAAACCCATCGGTTTTTTACCCATTCCCGACGTCACTTCATTAACTGCAATTTTCCGCCACATCTGAAAAAAAAAACAAATCACTACCATCTAACCAGCAAAACACTTCACCCAAGCAAAACGCCGAGCAATATGCCACCAAAACGTTCACTTGCGCCTGCGGCCAGTCCTCCCCCGCGTGGTCTCATCTCGTCTTTCTATCACGGCATTAAGTCCCCCGAAAACGCTTCCGTCGTAAGAAGTGTCGCTGTATTCGCGGTAACTTCCTATCCCTACTCCCCGTGTGTGCGTGCCTGTTGTCATTGTGGCTACTGATGATGGTGAGGTTTGTGCGGATTAGATCGCTACAGCTTTCTTATCTTCTTCATGGACTGATTACTTGCTTCCTCCGTGGGTTACCTTTTTCTTCCCCCTTCGTCGATGATCTAGGGTGTTCATCCTGTGCGATAGGTGTGGGTGAGGTGCAACGCTAATAGAATAGATAGAGTTTAAAACTCCAAAACGTGGAAGCGGTGACCAAAGTGGAGGATTGAGGGATGATTTACTCTTAATGTTTGTCCGGCAGAGAATTGGTCTTGCATTATGTTAAGCGGATGCAGATGTGTACAGCTCCTATTGATGTCCTTATGGGAAAACTTGTTACTATTAGACGGAGCCGCACTATTATGGAGTTCGGAACTGTCGTTCGACAAAAAGAAATTCGAGAGAGCTATTTTATAGTTGTACAATTCAATACCGGCAGATATTATTGCCAATAGCTCTATTTGCTCTCGTATGTTCTCAGCGCTTTGGACCTTACCGTCCCGGAACCCGGAGGCCCAACTTCCCCCAGAATAGAATAATACGATCCCTAGGGGGTCTAATGCTTCAATCCACCTATGTTTTAGGTTCCAATGGGAATACCTATGTGGCTAGAGCGTAAATCTGTAATCTACCATATTACACACAATATAATTAATCCGAAGGATGAGTACAGAACTCCGAGAAGCAACCAACCCCTCTGCTTCGATTTCATGTTTCTCAACCACGTGCATTCCAGAAAACTAAATTCAGCGAACTCAGAAGGCGACAAAAGCATATCTCATTGGCCTAGATTTATCCTTTCCAATAATTGTGCCTGCTACCCCTACAACCCCCCGGCAATATTTTAAACACTACAAATCCCTTAGTAATTCTAACACTGTACGGTACCTAATCGGCTTATAAATACTAGAACCATTTAGCAACCCTATACTTTGTCAAAATATTTGTCACTGGGGATGGGCTGATAAGTACCGCAAGTAGTACTCGAGTATAGGACGCTAAAATTCCCCCTCTGGGATGGGCACCGCAAGGAAAGCAGCCGGATCCGGGGAAGGGTGAAATGCAAACAAATCTGTATTCCAATTACTCGCACCAGCCCCCCCCAACCCTCATCCAAACCGCCCCCGCAATCAGGATATTATAATTAGATAAAATTAATTTTAATCGCGGGTGAAAACAAACCAAATCTACAAGCCAGCATAATAAGTATTAGTTCCTATGGTAATGTTATGTGAAATACCTAGCTGGTGAGTGGTTAATATGCCCTATGGGAACTGGGAGACTGAAGACCTTAGGGCAAATCAACACTGTTACGAGGCGGGAGAATCCGACTCTAGACCTCACCTTGGGGTGAGGTTCGCGATCGGCGGGGTAGCAGAAAAGAAAAGAAAAACTTTTGTCTCTTTTGGTCTAGAAGAGTCAAGCAACTGCAGATCCTGAATATTATTATAAGATGCACCTCGGAAGCTGCTTTAGATACGTAGGCAGAGCTAACAGCGCTGCTCAACCTTAGATTTCACCCATCTACTAACGAAAGCAACAACAGCAATGCATTACTGGCTCCCACTCGCCTCTAATAGCACACTTAGACGCAATGCCCGCACCTACAGTACAAAAGACACCGACGCAGTCCCGGGCAGTCCCGACTATACAAGGACCATGACAAACACCAATTTCTACTCAATGGCGGGAATTCTCTAAACCTTAAGCATGGACTGCTTCATTTGCAGGAAAAGTGCGATAATCATCAGGAGGGATGACCATCCACTTCAACCAAAGAAACACTTCATCCGCTCTCCAACTATTGATAAAGAGCCTTGACTACTCCGCATTACCTTGGCGCTTACTAGAGCTAGTACAGTAGAATTTCGTAATGCCGTACGTATGCAAGATGTCTAATGTGTTATAACCGGAGAGGCCGGGCTTGAGGCCATCTATGGGAACTGGAGGTATTTTGAGTGAACCCGTACAAATGCTGGGGTTAAGCAAGAGGATTGGTCCCGGATATACGAGATCAACGGCTTTGATCAACAGCAAAGTATCGGTCACACAAGGCCCAGCTGAGTTGACAGGAGCACAAGGCTGGGATATCATGATGACCCCACTTTCAATCGGCCCGCTCGATTTCCATCGACCGAACCCAATATCCCAGAAATTCATACCACCACAACACCATAGCCGGCGAGAAAATGGCACATCCTCGTATCAGTGGTGATGATACCGGCTCCCGCTGCGACACACACTACTCACATAACACCCATTCTTTCAACTATACTCACCTTTCTACTAACTTTGTATCGAATGTGAATAACGTTAGTGCGACAGACGAGAGATCTGAGATTCTAGCATGGCTGTCCCCGCTTGAGCCCCGCATCCGACATCAAGACCTCCGGACCCGCCGTGCTGATAACATCGGGGAATGGTTGCTACAAACCGACGAATTTCAAAGGTGGTGCAATGATACTAAGCAGGATGGATCAGAACATGCCACATTATTTTGCTACGGTGATCCAGCAGTCGGAAAGACCTATTTTAGGTGAGAAACAATCCAGGGGCAGGAACTAGAGGGATAGTGCTGATAAACATCAATGCTAGTTCACTCGTGGTGGATAGGCTATGCGATAAGGCCAAAGGGCAAAATATAGCTGTTGGCGGCGCGGGAGGAGCAGTCTCCGACAAACATGCTCGGTTCATTATTGAAACAGATTGTGGCTGGATTAGAAAGGATCCCGGAGGAGATAAGAGAGACCTTTAAAGATCATAAAAAGGTGATCGGCGGAAGGGGGCTACGAGTGCCGGAAATTGTGAAGATGCTGCAGACTGTTACATCGTTACGGCCGACATTTATATGTGTTGATGCTCTAGACGAATGTGTGGAAAGCTATCAACCTGAGGTGCTAAATTCATTGAGACAAGTCCTTGAGAAGTCCTCGAGTACGCGAATATTTCTAACTGCAAGACGGCACGTCCGGGGAGAGATGGAAAGGCATTTTGGCCCGACAGTGGCAACTTTATCCATAAAACCCAGCAACGATGACATCGTGGGATATATCCGAATGAGATTGAGTAAGGACAGATGTTTAGAAGCGATGGATGCTGGTCTGGAGGCCGAAATCATCGAAAACATTGCCAATAATATTCCCGAAACGTAAGTGCGCAACATGATTGAAATATTGCTTTTGCATTCTTCACTAAGAGACAAATATAGGTTTCTACTAATTTCCCTAACCATGGATACTATCCTTGGGGGAAACTACAGCTTATGGTAGGCGTCAAAAGCTAGAGGCAATCACAGAGGGCTTGGATCTGAAGGATGTGTACGGCGCGACCCTGCAGAGGATAAAGGAGCAGGGTGGGGAAAAAGCAAGGCTCGGGATGAGAGCATTGATGTGGATCTCGCATTCGGAGAGACTATTACAACTTGATGAGCTCTTCCACGCCCTAGCAGTCGAGATAGGATCTACAGATCTCAATGCTAAAAGGGTTCCTTCGGTAGAGGCATTGCTGAGCTGTTGCTTGGGGCTTGTCGTCGTTGATAGGGAGGGTTTGACTGTGCGCTTGATCCACTTTACTCTCCAGGAGTACCTTTACACCTGTCCCGACCTTTTTGGTGCAGCTCACTCAGTCATGGCGGAAACCTGCCTGACATACCTCAGTTTCCAGACCATTAAGGAGATTCCTCCCACACTCCTTGCACTGCCTCAGTCAACTCCCTTCCTCAAATATTCTTCCTTATATTGGGGCGCCCATGCTAGGAGAGAGGCTTCAAGGGACGTGGTATCACTCGCGCTGAAGCTCTTCAGTCAAATTGAAAGTCATATATCCACTAAGTTACTTATGATGGATCTCATATCGATGACTGGTCGATATAATCGTGATATCCCCACTAACGGTCCCCTGATTGGATTTACCGGACTACATTGTGCATCGGTTTTTGGCATCGTTGGAATCGCAACCCCTTTCATCGGCCAGCCAAATCTTAGTCTCAACAAAAGGGATTTTCTGGGTATTACGCCACTCATATGGGCTGCTATATGTGGACAAGAGCAGGTAGCAAAGCTGCTGTTAGAACAGCAGGCTGTCAGCCCCGACAAACCGGATAAATACTTTCGTCGAACGGCGCTCTCGTGGGCTGCTAGGAAGGGGCGTGAGGGAATTGTGAGGTTACTTCTTGAGCGGGCATCTGCAAAGCCCGATGGCACAGATGGCTGGTGGGGTAAGACGCCCCAACTGATGAATATGGTCCGGGGAAGGAGATGTGTCGACCCGAACTGGCCAGACAAATACGGTCAAACGGCAATATTGCTGGCTGCTGAGGAGGGACACGAAGGGGTGGTGAAGCTACTATTGGGAAGGAAGGATGTCAAACCCGACGCGGCAGACGGATACGGCCGTACGTACACCTCTCTTGTGGGCTTCTAGTTTCGGGCGGGAGGGAGTAGTAAATCTACTGGTCGTACGGGAAGATGTTAACATCAATAGGTCAGACAAAAATGGTGAGACACCGCTCCTGTCGGCTGCTGAAGGTGGGTTAGAGCGGATAGTGGGGCTGCTATTGGAGCGGAATGGTATCAACCCCAACACATGCAGCAAGACTGGCCAGACACCACTCTTGTTGGCTTCCAGGAAAGGGCATGATGGAGTTGTGAAGCTACTGTTAGGGCGGGAAGACGTCAACCCCAATATGCCAGACAATGATGGCTGGACACCGCTCTCGTGGGCTGCCTCGAAAGGACATGATGGAGTAGTGAAGCTACTATTAGGACGGGAAGACGTCAACCCCAATATGCCAGACAATAATGGACGAACACCGCTCACGTGGGCTGCCTCGAATGGACGTGATGGAGTAGTGAAGTTATTGCTGGGACGGGAAGACTTCAACCCCGATATGTCAGACAATGGTGGCTGGACACCGCTCTTGTGGGCTGCCTCGAGAGGATATGACGGAGTAGTGAAGCTACCATTGGGGCGGGAAGACGTCAACCCCAATATGCCAGACAATGATGGCCTAACACCGCTCTCGTTGGCTGCCATGTATGGACGTGATGGAGTAGTGAAGCTACTATTGGGACGGGAAGACGTCAACCCCAATATGTCAGACAATGATGGCTGGACACCGCTCTCGTCGGCTGCCTTGAATGGACGTGATGGAGTAGTGAAGCTACTATTGGAACGGGAAGACGTCAACCCCGATATGCCAACCGACAGTGGCCAAACACCACTCTCGTTGGCTTCCAAGTATCGGCACATGGGAGCAGTGAAGCTACTACAAGCCCGCAAGCCTGCCAACCCCAACCCGACCTAACCCCAATAATACCAAATCCTTCCTCTAATCCTCAAAAAACCTCCATGCGTCCCTTTCTCCGCACTTCAATAAGCACCCCAATATATACCGCCGGCCACCCCTCCTCCACGCCACTTTCGCCTCCCTCCCGGAAGTCTAAGATAGTCCGTGGACATCGCCGTCTTCCTTATACTTTCTTTCTTTTCCCCCAATTCCATAGCAGCACAGCTTGGTGCCGTGTCTAGATATACTAATCTTGTAGTTGTAGTGGCAGTGTTCACTCTACCTTTTGCTTTTTATTTTCTTCCTTCTGTATAACAATACTGCATTTATGTATAGACTAATTCCCATTTCTTGTTTATACATTCCGACCTTTTGTCCACTTTCTCTTCTTCCTCAGTTACCCTTCTCTCCATTATAGCAATCCATGTACTAGTATAGTGACTTACTGTGATTATTCCTTTACCCATTGAAGAAACGCCATTTTAATCACAACCCAGCGTTACTTACCGGGACTAGGTAGATGCAACTTAAGATGGCCGAACCTCTAGGCTCACTCCGAGACTGGGACCAACTAGACGCAAATAGCGCTTATATTTATGGTTCTCATAACCAGCCGTTGTAATCTAAAGTATTATAATACTTACCCTCCTATGTCCTTCAACCTTTCCATCCATCCATCGCCCCATCCGGGCTTAATCATCACTCACACTGGAGCTTACAAAGGCCCCCGTTATCTACTAGGCAATTCGGCAATCGCACTAGACTCCCCACAGTCCCCACTTATAATATTATCATGCCCTATTTGGCCTTTCTCTTCCCGTCTTTTACTCCTAAACACTTTCTTCATTCAAGAGTTTTACCCCCTTCACATTTGTCTTATTCTCATTCCAGGCCTCCTGGATAAGTGTATATGCTGTAGTTATGTTGCAAAAAGTCGTCTTTGGACGGAATAGACGACCTTGCCCCGTCCGAGGTTGGATGGGCGGCAGTCTTACTGTACCCGGGATACCTGTGGTCTAACCTGCTCCTTTTTTTCTACGAATCACAGGATTAGGGACAGGAGCTTGAAAAGGATTGCAAACAAGAAGCTTGTGTTTCTATGAGCGCAATGGCAGATTAAACTTTCTTTTTTGAGCATCCCCCATATCTTCTCGTCAGTTAGGTTGACTATCCTGTGGGCACCAGGGTCAATGCAGTCGGATGGCAGTCGGCGGCCGCCCGACTAGACGGTTAGAAGCGCTATTTCTAATCCTCTAACTATAACTGTGTAAATTCACGAGTGATCTTCCATGGCTGTGCTCCCGTGTTAGCTGAGGGCAAGCACTTTACAGAACGCAAGATCCAGTTCTCTTGAACCCACACAGACTTCCGTCGTGCCAATATCCACCTCTATACAAAGGAAATTATATCATAATATTTGTGCTAGCCTAACAGGAAAACAGCGGGTCCAAAGGGGTGAATTTTCTAAGGCCCCGGGCCTATACCAGCTTTGACAAGCGGACTCTAGGGAAATCGTTCAGGAAATTCACTCTCCCATTTGATTCCCGATCTCGGCTCACTATCCTATCCAATCACCAAACATCACTCGATCTTGCATTTTCCCAACCTATAATACTCGTTATATCCCATATCAATGCCACAGCTACACTTTAAGGCCGGGTGAATCACAGATCACAGGATCGGGACACGAGAAGGTGAGGGTGAAAGGTGAGGGCTGGTGAGAAGAAAATACCCTTCCATATTGACCAAGAGCGGGACCCGATAAGCAGAGGGCAGAGCCCAACAGTTCCACATCCGCTAATTGGGTACGGAAGGTTCCAGGAGTAGCTTTACTAAAGGCCAGAATGAGAGAGAAAAGCAAGGTTAATAAGAGTTGTAGCAAGACTAATTTAATTGATTTAGCTTACCGGAAGAAAAAGACTTATGTTTATCATATATAATAGAAGAGAGTGAAGATTTGAAAATACGCAAGACACCGGTTATCAATGACAACCAAGACAGCCCCATGACTAAACAACCACTCTCAGGCATACAGCCCATGATATCTAACGAGAAGCGCTACCGACCCTTGCTTCTTCCTCCCCTCCCTCTCCCCCAGCCGGCTTCTTGGAAGCAACCACGTGGGATAAGCTGCGATTCCGTACCTGTCCCAGGCATGAAGTGCCCGAAAACAAGGATGGTAGATTTTGTATTGGGGCTCGGCTAGGCACGATTTTCTTTACCATATATTTTTATCCCTGGTTTGGGGACTTCTTGCCTGGGACAAACAGTGGCTCAGGGGCATTTGTCCCCATTTCTAGCAGTATCTACGCTGTAAGGATGGGAGGTGGGCTAACGTACTCGCGAGGTTCATTAGTACTCAGACACCTTAATGCTAACTCCTCTCAGAATAGAATATCACCTAGGGCCTACGCATTTATTCTCGTTGGTAAGCCCACCACAGCATGCCGACCAACCCTACTGTACGAATAGTTAGTCGTTAAAAGTTCCACTGGCCGACAATCATTACATGACAATTACAAGACTGTACTCTTCCAGCGTGATGGTAATGGTAGTTCTGGCAGCCATACCGATGAGCAACTCCTGGAGGATGCAGGCCAACTCACAGATCATCTCCTACAACGGTACCTCAGGCAAGAATTTCTCAGATATGACACTAGCTGGGAAGCAAGCTCCCCAGCACAATTTCCCTCCTAGTTCAAATACGCCGGGAGAAATTGTAAGTAGTAAGAGGGCACATAAACTCATAGAATTCAACCCATTTAGTTGTCTAGTGGGGTATCGTAATTAATTCCAGTAACTGTACAGTAGTGTTCCACTCCTCTAAACTATTACTGGCTCGTTTTTCTTCAAAAGTGAATATAGGGGCAGGGAACTCTTGTCTCCTACGTGGTGAAAATACCAAACCTTCCTACATCATGCTAAATCTCAGGCTACTGTTCTATGTTCTAGTTGTGGCTTCACCGATCTAGGTGGCTATCTGCATTACCTGTACAGTACAAAATTGGCTACATCATGATCGATAATTCGCAAGATCAGGGACCGCGCTGTTCGAGGTCACGTGTGTGAAGTGAGAGACCGAGGACAACAGGCTTCAATGAGATGGCCCTGATCATCATTTCAAACACATAAAATAGTGTCGTCCACATATAGTAGAATCAGTATTACTTAGCCAAAGGCTTGGTCTCTCTTCGAGACCCCGACTCCTTTATTTCAAATGTTCGCCAGTTGCAGACTCCAACTATAGAACACGAATTGACGTGCCAAACGATAGGTACCTACATGACTCCCCCTAGACACCTCCTTATCCCCCTCTACTCCAAGTTCGGGCAAGTCGTTCAGCACGATTCTACGTAAAGGAAGTGGGCAGACAGTAGAGAGGAGTTGCGCGGACCCGCCACTCATCAGTGAGACGGAACATATCTTTTCTATTTCCCGGTTACACACTAGGCAACACCGCCCTCGGAAACCACCTAAATGCAGGAGCTAGTCTCTCACATTGTCGCTACGGCAGATTCGAGAGTTCCATGATATACCCGAGCTTTAGCAAGGGTAGAGAAGCTAGCGTTTCAGATCCCCCCTTAACAATAAAGCCATTCAACACCCTAATGCTTTTACAAAACCAATAAGAGCTATCCCGCCCCTCAGGTATCCAAAATCCTCCTATTTTCGCAACTATGAGGGTTGCAAACATAAGCTAATCGGTTACCAGGTAAGGTCTCGATGGAATTTCCAACGCTAGGAAAAGGTGGAGAGTATGATAGCGTGTATCTTTATAGCTTCCTAGGACCAATTAGTCTACCTTAGAACTCCGAAACCAATAGCTGTCAGTATGATAGACTACAGATACCAAAAAACTAGCAAGCCGGTGGTGTAGCACGGCACTCGCAAAATGGGTCAGTCTCTATGGCGAATCCGCAGCCGGCAATGATATTGGTACGTGTTTGAGAGATCACGATGATCTTGACGAAAAATCTCACCATTTGTTGATCCAAACAATTATCAACATCACTTCCAGAGGGAGATCGGGTGCTGCAGTCAGCATACCCGGGAATCATATGCATCGAGTGATATAAAATGATCAGACACCAAGCGCTACAACGCACTTCGAATGGGGATAGATAGACGATTCATAAAGCCTTTTCGCCTATTCCCCTGGAAAGTGCCATTCTCCCTATCAAATTTAAGCTAATAATTTCTAACGCCACTCACGCGGCAAGTAGAAAGAACGGGAGGAAAAAGCAAAAACAATGATTAGCCAGTGAATATATCGTACACTCAGTCTAACATTTATGCGACTGCAAAATAGTAATAGCATTATGATACAGCACCAACCAAGGGCCCCTAGTATTCCCTTTCAAGGGAGAAATAACTAGCTAACGATTTTGAGGGGAATCAAAAACATTGAAAAGAAAAAAAAGGCCAACATACCTCAAGGAAGAAAAGCAAAAAGAAAAGGGAAAGGAAACGGCCTCCATCCATATCCGCCAATTAACCCGAGCCCAAGAACCCCAGACAACGGAAAAGAAATATAAAAAAAGAATTAATCCCCCGGGCTATCCCATTCTGGCAGTCTTTTAGTTTCTAACACTGACGCCAGAACGCTTGTGATACATCCTTGCAGCAATGTTCATTGAAGCCAACTCTTGGAAGAGTAACTTGGCGGCGTACGGGAGGTGGATTTGAGAAATTTTAGTCTTGTTGCGACACGGGCGGCACTCGAAGAGGTTCTTCTTGAGATTGCTAAACATATATTAGTAAAAGTTATCGAGAATCATGATGTTACTTACGCGATGGGTGTCATTAGCCCGCAGATATCACAAATGTGAACTCTAAAAGCGTCCGAGACTTCAAAGAGTCTCTCTTTGAGGAAAGCACTAGCACCATGAGCGATCATACAATCACGTTCCATCTCTCCGAAACGAAGACCACCATCTCTAGCACGACCCTCAACAGGTTGACGAGTAAGGATTTGGACAGGTCCTCTCGCCCGAGCATGAATCTTGTCATCAACCATATGTCTGAGACGTTGGTAATAGGTGGGTCCTAGGAACACCTGAGCAACTAGCTTTCTACCAGTATAGCCGTTGTACATGACCTCGAAACCTCGAGACTGGTAGCCATTCTGTCGCAAAAGAGTCGATACAGAATCAACTGTTACATCGCTGATCAAGAGGAGGGCTATTAGTCAATATAGGTGGATAGTGAAATGACTTAGAGGCCTTACGTGAAAGGGGTCGCGTCCCCTTCATATCCTCGTAACGAGGAGACTTTGCTTAATTGACATTCTATCAAATGGGCAATCGTCATGCGGGATGGGATGGCATGGGGATTGATAACTTTCACAAATTAACAAAAAGGACCCAAAATGGAGTATCACCCTGAAGGCCTTACTGAGATCAGGAACAATTCCTTCACAGGTGAAGGGCATGTCTTCTTGCCGGTAGGTGATACCAATCGTACCCTAATAATTGCAGTCAGTATTTGAGACTTCACTTGGTTGAGCATCCAAACTGCACCTTCTGTCCATGCCTAGAGGCGAATTTGTCTCCAATTTGCGGAATCTTGGTAGTTCTCATTCGGACTTTAACAAACTTCAAACCCTCAGCGTTTGTAGTAAGCATGACCTGGTCGACGATACCGTTCTCTGTACTTCTAAGTGGTGTGGAAACATCGCGCTTGGTATGGTATTTTTGCCTCTGACCCATCTCGTCGACATCGGGAGCGATTGGCGCTGTCTTTCCGATAATGATGTCCTCTCCGGAAACTCTCACACCAGGAGCGATCAGTCCATCATCGTCCAATTTGTCATAGGTGCCATGCTTCAATTTAAGCGTGTTGTTCCTTGTTGGCTTTTCGAATTCTTCTACAATTTGCATTCCGATCCGCTTCTCTTGATCCATATAGGATCGATAGAACAAACTCCGGAACAACCCACGATCAATACTGCTTTGATTCATGATAACAGAATCCTCCTGATTGTAGCCGCTATAGCAGAGAATTGCGACGATAGCGTTCTGACCGGCAGGAAGCTCTCTGAATTTAAGAAACTCCATTGAACGGGTAGTAGCTAACGGTTTCTGGGGGTAGTATAGAATATTTGCCATTGTGTCCATACGTTCTGAGAAATTTGTCAAGAAGACACCCATCGCTTGCTTACCCATAGCGGATTGATAAGTATTACGGGGTGACTGCAGGAAGTTATTGTAATTAGAACTTGAGCTGTAAAATAGGATGGAAGACGGGCTCAGCAGGAACATACCTGATTATGATCTGGGAAGGGAATAATACTGGCACAGATTCCAAGAATCATACTTGGGTGGATTTCACAATGTGTCCAGGTATGAGTCGTAGAATTGATCGGTGCCTTGACCCTTTTGGCCTGGTCGGTTTCCTGTTCAATCTCATAACCCAGTTGAACCTGCCTTGACAAATCGAGATCCTCGGGCGTCATGACAATCATAACACCTTCTTCTTCCTCTGCATCAAGATATTCAACAGCCCCTGCAAAGAGTAGACCTTCCCAGCCAAATCTATCCTCTATATCTAGTTGATGATCGTCTTCAAGCTTCTCTATATGCTCCTTCTGCAGGACAAGCTGTCCTCGTCGCTCGCTGCGAGGGTCGTTGTCGATAACGAAAAGCGGACGGCAAACCCGCCCCGCATCTGTAAAGATTTTGAACTCTCTGTCTCGGATATCACGAATGACACTGACTTCGTGACTGACAACACCCTGCCTTCGCACATCTTGAACAACCTTTGCTAACATGAGAGGATCACGATGGGTACCAACCCAGACCCCGTTAACGAAAACCTTAGTAGCATTGGGAGACCGCTGAGGCTCATATTCTTCGAGCAATTCCATATCATTAGACGACAAAAAGTCAACTAATGGGTATCCGGGGGTGCCAATCGTGATATAAGACATCAGAGATAGGTTTTTGACAAGACCACAGGCTTGTCCTTCGGGTGTTTCGGCCGGGCAAACCAATCCCCAATGGGTATTGTGCAACTGACGAGGTTTTGCGATTTTCCCATCTCTACCGATAGGAGTATTGGTGCGTCGTAGATGAGAGAGGGTAGAGGCAAAGGTATACCGGTTCAACACTTGAGAGACACCCGCCTTGGAAGAGGCTGCTTTCTTTTGTTCGCCCCAGTTACCCGTTGCCAAAGAATATTTCAGGCCATTAGTGATAGTGTTAGACTTGACAGCCAAAGTCAAATTGAAATCTTTGCTAGTTTCAACACATTTCTCCAGATATTTGTAGACGTCCTTTGTGAGCTTTCTCCAAAGAGTCCGGAAAAGCCCTGCCAAAAGGGGCCCAGCCAAATCCAATCTCTTTTTTCCAAAGTGATCACGGTCGTCCACTTCCCGGCGTTCCAAAGCACATTGCAGCATCCTATGTACCATGTAACCTAAAAAGAAGGCCTTCCTCGTCTCACTCCCTTCTTCCTGTGAGATATGAGGCAACAGCTCCTTCTGCATAATGTCACGCGCATAGCGTATACGTTTTTCTTTATTAATCCCCTGTGAGGATCCGCGCTTGCCGATAAAATCAAGAGCAACCTCCCTATCCTGGATAACAAACGCTTCCTCAATACAAGGCTTCATCATTTCCAGCATTTGCGTGTCGTTACGATCGTAACAGACGTGGTTTAGAATGTCCTCATCTGATACAACACCGAGAGCACGAAAAACAATGACGATGGGAATATCGCTCTTGATATACGGAAGGGTCGATTTGATGGTCGCATTGTATCCGCCTCGTGCCTCTCCCTTCGAAAATAGCTTGATCTGCATGCTACTAATGAGCCGCGATCCTTTCTCTACCGCACTTCGAATCTCAGCCACATATGGCGTTGGCGAAGGTAATGCTTTTTTGAACACCTGTACAATATTGGCGGCGCTCCGCTCCTGAGCAATGAGGACTTTCTCTGATCCGTTGATCACGAAGTAACCACCTTGGTCGTAAGGGCATTCGTTGAGACTATAAAGTTCCTCCTCCTTGAAATCCTTCAGGATACAGTACTGCGACTTGAGCATGACTGGCATTTTACCAATAAAAACTTTGGTTGCTCCCTCATCTTCCTCTTCAATATCCCATTCGTACCGTACCCTGAGCTTGTCCTTCTGCGGGTCCCCATTGTCAGACCCACCGTCTTCGTCATCCGATGCAACTTCTACTTCTCGAGCCACCATGACCTTCTTTTTGAGCTCGCAGTACATTGGTGCTGAATACGTAAGGTTTCGTAATCTTGCCTCCTGGGGTAACATAGGCTGTGTTGAACCATCACCTTCAGTCATGGTGGGTCGTGATAAGTAACAGGGCCCAAACATAATCTCGTATCTTCGTAAAACAATGCCATCATCGCTCTGAGGAGTGTTCTGATCTAGTGTTAAAAGGGAATCCTCATCGATCATCTCCACCATCGTCGTGCCAACAAATTCATCAAAGGAGTCAAGTTGCTGTGAAACCAAGCCTTTCCGGTCAAAAAATGCGGAAATAACTGTTGCGCTCAGGAGATCATCAGGTCAGCAATTCCAGGGAACCAGATTCTGAATAAAGGATATACCCTGCCAGCAATCCTCAGCCGTGATATCGTCAGAGTATTCGTCCATGGTTGAGTGGCTGAGGGTGAGAAAGGCTTAAAATCGGGACGAAATGAGGAAGGACGCAGGTAGCGGGAGATAGGGCCGGCAAGAGGGAGGTTACAGCGGTAGTGTTGATGCAGAGGGGAGGTGACAGGATGAGCAGCAACAGAGTTGAGATGGAGGCGTTGTGGGGGAGAAAGCTGGTCATAACCTTTGTCTTCTGGCTCACTGCAGGCTGACTAATGGAGAAAAATTACTAAAGTAGCCCTAGCATGGTTACCCTACGAACACGACAGAGGAGAATGCCAAGAGAAAACGCGTGATCAGGAACCAGATCGTGCTGGTAGTTCTAGTGGCTAGTTTACAAAGGTGCAAATTTCAAAGACGGAAAAAAATTCTCCGCAGTCAATCAAAGATGAAGTGTGTGAGATTGCTTGGAAGTATTTATTGATCCATTTCACGTCATAAACCCTACAAGCTCCGACAAACGTCCGAAAACATAGCCGCCGGGGGAAAGCAGAAACAGAAAGAAAAAAAAGAAAAACGCATATCAATAACCATCGTCAATTAACAATGGGATATTACCAACCGCTCTCCCAGCTTCCACCAAACACCAACCGTATCGAGCAAGAGATCAGCTATGCAGTCTTGAAAAGCAAGACCGCGAGATGTCCAACGTAAAAGTAGATGAAATTTTTGGTTTCTAAGCCCCATGTTAGGTATTGGTTTTTTCAAAAAGCAGAGCATCTATCAAATCCTTACCATGAGTAACGAAACTCCCGAAGTTTCTTCCGACAATACAGTGCCCTAAAAGTCATCAGAAATGCTGTAAAAGATTAGTCACGAGGTAGGTAGTACATGTGTTGCCGTATTTGGTGTCAAACTACAGAATGAAGGTTAGCTTTCTGCGGGTGGATCAAAGTCCAGACAAAGCGACAAGAATTGACCAACCTCCTTCTTGATATACTGGGCAATGTCCTAAAAGCAATGTAAGAGAACGCAAGAGCCTGGTGTAAAAGATGTTCAAACCTTCTCGACGGTGTTACTATTCATCGCTTTCTTAGCTATAAGACAGCCGTTAGATGGTTAGCTCTGCATAGAATTACACTATTGGATCCTCGCAAATTGGTGTATAGAAACTTACCAACGTCGATGGCGATAGCGGACATCTCCTCTGTCTAATAATTACGAATTAGAAACAAAACCGACACGACCCACTGAACCTAGACATACCATATCAACAGACTTGATGACAGCTAGGTATCCACCTACGTTAGTGCACCGATCCGAAGGGGCCAAGTGAACGATTTCCATTCAATCGGGGCCGGAATAACTTACTCTTTGGCTCAGCGGTATTGTTTGAAGGTACGGTAGCCATCTCGAGAACTTTGGGATAGTGATAAAATTGGAACTATCGATAAGGGTGAGTGGATGTGACGTAGACGATGGATGGTGGAATCAATTGCTAGCACAGAGACGAGATTTAGAAGAAGGGGACTGACGAAGAAATTTGAGAAGATATAAAGCCAGAAAGGAGGAGCGGGGGTATGGCACGAGAGAGGGGCGAGATTACTGGTGGATTGGTACTTTCGAGAAGAGTATGGTTGTCAGGAACAAGGTTGGATCATTTGCTGTTCATTTAGCTTGTGGACGGCCAAGCCACACTGAGGTGTTCATTGCCTCGTTTGTTGGTCGGGCTTGACACTCGTGGGCAACTGAACAAATATTTTTGACCAATAGGGTAATATTCCCAGCTCCTCGATTCGAATTAATGGAGCCTAATTTATCCCTATGCGGGAATTGAGGCACAACTGATCTAAACAGCATCAAGCATGCTATGTAAGGTAAGAATCTTTAGAGGCGAGCGGGTAACACCCATTCGCCGCTGGTCCTACTAAACTCTTTTCGCCATTTTTTCTTCTCATCTCTCTGTCCCTCTCATCCCATTCTTTTTCTCCTTTCAAAGAACAAAAAAGAAAAGATAGAAACCACTCATAAGCTATCTTATTGGCATGTAGGCTTTTCTTCTATTCTAAGTAAAATCAATTGCTATATGCACCTACTAATATTTCGATAGGTCCACTCGCATATTCGTCCGCGGACTTCCGCCAAAGTTCACGGATGATGACTTCAAATCATACTTTTCGAAACAAGGAGCGATAACAGATTGCCGGCTTATCCCAAGCCGGAGAATTGGATACGTCGGATACAAGACGCCGGAAGAGGCTTTGGCAGCCGTCAAGTATTTCAACAAGTCATTCATTCGGATGTCACGGATAGGCGTTGAGATTGCGCGGACAGTACGTATGCCTACCACTAGCATTTATCCTTCTAACGTGTAGGCAGATAGAAGATGAGAACCTTCCGCGAGCGTGGAGTGCACATACACCTGGATCAAGTGCATACAAGAGGAAACATGAGCCTTCTGCTTCCCATCACACGATGACAATACCTCCTGCGCGGACGGGAAAACGCAAACGGTCCGATACTGAAGAAAAGAGTGGGGTCTCTGAAAGTGATCCAAAGTTTAAAGAGTTTTTAGAAGTCATGCAACCGAAGTCCAAGTCTAAGACATGGGGCAATGAAGACCTGGTTTCCTTCTCTCAAGATACCGGAGCGCAGATCTTGCAGTCGGACCCTGCTAACGCGGAGGGCAGTGATGACGAATACGAAGATATCCCAGTGCAGAAGAAAAGGCCAAATCCTCCAAACCCCGAGGCCATGGATGTTGATTATATTAAACACAAGGATTCCCCAATAGATGGCATGCAACTAGACAATGAGGAGTCAGATAATACCGCCGGGGCGGGGGTCACCGTTGTTTCAGATGCGGAGTGGTTGCGATCCAAGACCAGCCGTTTACTAGACTTGACGGATGATGTTGAATCACATTTAGCCCCCGTATCAGTAACTAGTAATACGAAGCAGGATACTGAAAAAGCCAGCGAAATTAATGAAGAATGGGGAGGGGCGGAGGAAGACATCCAAGCCGAGAAGACAGAAGAGGAGCAACCGGAGCAATCCAATCATGCCAAATCAGAAATAGAGCAGGCAATTGAAACGATATCACAAAGCGGCAGATTATTTCTCCGGAATCTACCCTACTCGAGTACAGAGGAGGATCTACGACAAAATTTTGCTCCTTATGGCGATCTTGAAGAGGTTAGCCACCCCTCCCTTTACTTTTTAAAAGCCTTCTTTCCTCTACCTACTCTTAACCCCTTTCCATCGAAATGATGAAATCCTTTGATAGGGACATCTTATGCTACGGCAGATGATTATCCCTTTTGGAATAATAGATAGTAAATTTCTGATTAACATCCCGTTTCTTTACTTTTACATTACTTCCCGTTCACTTGATGCCAGAATCATAACTAACATCCGTACCACGACATCAGGTCCACCTGCCAATCGACAACAAAACGCATTTAAGCAAGGGATTTGCGTATATACTCTATAAAAATCCCCAACATGCAGTGGAAGCATATCAATCCTTAGACGGGAAGATATTTCAAGGCCGATTGCTGCACATCCTAGCCGCTTCTCCTAAACGCGAGCACAAGCTAGACGAGTATGCCATCTCCAAGTTGCCCTTGAAAAAGCAGCGTGAAATAAAGAGAAAAGCTGCTGCTGCATCGAACACTTTTAATTGGAACTCAATGTACATGAATGTAATAAATTCTTTCAATCTTCGTATAATTTTTGTGCTTCAGTTCGTTTTCCTCGTGCTAAAAATGTGGTAGGCCGACGCCGTAATATCCTCAGTCGCGGATCGCCTCGGAGTTTCTAAGGCAGAATTACTAGATCCCACATCCTCCGACGCTGCTGTCCGCCAGGCGCACGCAGAAACACATGTGATCCAAGAGACTAAAGCCTACTTCTCCGAGCACGGGATGGACCTCAAGGCATTCGAAAAACGAGAGAAGGACGACAAGACAATCCTCTTCAAGAACTTCCCCTACGGGACCAAGGCAGAGGATATTCGCAACTTGGTAGAGCCCTTCGGCAAAGCCGCGCGAGTGCTCATGCCCCCAGCGGGCACAATCGCTGTCGTAGAGTTCATCGACGCACCTGCTGCAAGAGCAGCATTCGCAAGCCTAGCCTACAGCCGCTTCAAAGAGACTGTGCTCTTCCTGGAAAAGGCTCCAAAGGGTCTGTTCATCGAAGGCTTCACTCCCAAGATTGTCGACGCACCGAAGATACCGGCGGTGGTAGCATTGGGTAAAGACCCGAAGGTCTCTGTCACGGACTTGCTACTCCCGGCCCATACCACGGACGAGACAGAGGCGGTAACGTCAACACTCTTCGTCCGGAATCTGAACTTCACGACCACAACCGCTACCTTAACAGAACTATTCAAACCAATAAATGGCTTCCTCTCAGCATGCGTAAAGACAAAACCTGACCCCAAAAACTCGGGCGGAACACTATCCATGGGTTTTGGCTTCGTCGAGTTCCGCAGCAAGACGGATGCAATGGCGGCCATGGCAGCACTAAACGAGCACGTCCTGGAAGGCCACAAACTCTCCATCAAGCCCTCTCAAAAGCACACTTCCTCCTCCTCCCAAGCAAAGCCCACTACAAAGCGCACCAAAATTATAATCAAAAACCTCCCCTTCGAGGCTAGCAAGAAGGACCTCCGCGCGCTGTTTTCAGCATACGGTACCCTCCGCTCCGTACGTGTGCCAAAGAAGTTTGGCGGCGCCACGAGGGGCTTTGGGTTCGCGGATTTCGTCACGGCCAGGGAGGCGCAGGGTGCTATGGACGCGCTGAAAGATACGCACTTGCTAGGTCGAAGGTTGGTGCTAGAGTTTGCGGAAGGTGACGCTGAGGGGGCGGAGGAGGAGATTGAGAGGATGCAGAGGAAGGTTGCTGGACAGAGTGAGGTTATTGAGGTTGCCAGGTTGAGAGAGGGGAGGAGACGGAGGGGCGGGGAGCTGAAGGATGGGGGAGAAGAGGTGTACTAGTAGTCAGGCATTGGGGGGGATGCATTGACTCGTGTCGAATTAAAAGTTTTCTGCATGGTTTGGTTTATTTATGCAGTGTGTTTGTCTGTTTGTTTGTCTGGGATGTATCATACAATTATCAACTAGCTAATTAATCTCTCCCACACCCACCCTTCACACGAGCAATGGTCAAGGGTAGACTAACAACTAACCCAACTAGTATCCATACCTAACTCTCCTCCCATTTCCATCATCCCTCCTCCCACCTCTCCTCCTACCCTGAAAAACCTTGATCCCCAACCCCCTAACCCTCTCCACAGCATCAACCCCCACACATCCACACTCCTCAATCCCAATCCACTCAACCGCACCCCCTCCCGCCCTAACAGCAATATTCAAAACCCCCACCCCACTAACCCCAGTGAACCCCACATCCACGCTCCGCAACCCCACAAACGCCGAAAACTCCACACTCAACTCATCCTTGAACGCGGCATTCCCTTTAACCGACAACGTCTGCAAGCCCTTCGCCAGCCCACTCTCGCACAAGAATGCGAACGCAGCGGGAAAATCCAGCCTGGGGCACATCTCGAGCCGGAGCGTTGTCAGGCTCTTGATGGGGGGGGGGATAGGATTGTTGTTAAGGATTCCACGGTGAGGCTGGGACTTGTGTCGAAGGATAGGGACTGTAGGGAGGGTAGAGGGGAGGAGAGCAGGTCGGGCTCTGTGTATGTTGTGAAGATTTCGGTCATAGTTAGAGAGGTCAGGGATGGGGGGAGTATGGGGTAGGCCGGCCGGCCGGGTTGGGAGTAGTGGAGGGTTGTGAGGTGTGGGAGAGGGGTAAAGTCCAGGTGCTCATCATGCGGGAAGATAGAGACGCCGGGGAGTTCGAGGATGTGGAGACTTGGGAAGGCTTTTAGGAGGGTTGACTTTTTTGTGTATGTTACAGTTAGTTTTGGAACGAATGATACTTCATGATGCGGGGGGAGGGGGGGGGGGGGGGGGGCTACAAGAGGAATAATTAGGTATCTCCCTGACTCCGGAATGTCAATCCTAAGTTTCTCCAAGCTGTGCAGGGGGGCATTCTCATCTAGCAAGTCGGAACTGACCAAGCCCGCGACACGCACATGCACACTCTCAAAGCTCGCCTCCTGAAGCCCCCCCAACACACACAAACGCAGTATCCTAAAAACCTCTATAACATCCAATTCAACATCCAAAACCAGCGAGCGTAACCCCCTAATCGCCCCATCCCTAACAGCGCCCACAAGCGCATAATCTGCCTCACTTTGGCGGATCTCGACGATACTCAACCCCGGACACCGCACAACCAAATACCTCAGCAAATCCCCACACTTCGTCCCCAACCGCGCCAGCCTCGCCACACGCACACCCCCCCGCGAAGCATGAACAAGCCCCTTAAACGCCCCACAACTAACATTCCTCCGCGCCTCGCGCAGATCCAACGTATCGAACGTCGCCGGCGCAGACTCAATCAAGACCTTCCAACCCCGCGACACCCCACGCGCAAGCATGAGCATGCGAAAGGGAACATGCAAGAGCACCATCCGCGCCACTTCGAGCGGCAGCGCGGTGAACGGATCCCGGCGCTTCCGCTGGTTAGATATCGCTTCCCGTCGAGAAATTCTAGAACGGACTTTTCCAACTTGAGCTTCCAATCGTGCCCGCCCTCCTCCGCCACCGCTACCACCACCGCCGTTGGCGGGGAGTTTAGTAATCCCATACTCGTATAACCGAACTGCGTCCCCGTCCCTTCCCAATAACTGCAGTACCTTCCCGGCACGCAAGTACCCCTCCGCCCCCGCCGGTTGTAATCGTATCATGGCGCGGGCATCATTCAGCGCATCCGTTAGGTTGGCCTCACCGCCCAGCTTTTCCTTGGTGGCGGAGAGGTTGTCCAGTATGCTTGCGCGGAGTGCCGCGGGCAGGTTTGGTTGTGTGAGGGCTGTGGTGAAGTGTGTTAGGGCTGTGGCGTAGTCACCAGAGGAGTAGGCTGCTCGGCCAGTGGATTGGTGGGTTTCCGCGTGGGCTTTGGGAGTTGGCATTGGGATTGTCGTTGTTGTTGTTGATGATGATGCGTGTTCACGTGAGTCGAGACAAACGAATGAATGGATGAATGGATGACATAAATTATCAAAAGCGCGGTAGGGTAACTTAACTACCGGTAACTAGACCAACCTCATTCACCGGTACTGGCTAAAGTCAAAAGTCTCACAAGTCTCCTTCCTCCTCCTTTCTTCTTCCTTCCCCTCCTGCTTTCCAATCTCCCCCCTCCCCGCCGGTAAACTGTTACGAGTACTGTACTGTACCTGCATGTACCGTACTATGATAGAAACCGTGAGAGCAGTCCCGATCACAATACATACCCCCGATCCCCCTCAAACATGAATAGAACCAAGCCTTTCCAACCAAGCCAAAATACCCTTTTTTTTTTTCTTTCCCTCTTCCCTTCAATTAAAATGTAATATCACGGTTTACTTCAGCCAGCCAGCTATGATTGAGGGAGGACGGGTGAATGTTACTATATTCGTACACGTTTCGGGATTGGCGGATTACCGTTGAATATACCGTTGTAATATCATAGATTATTACACTCGTGCGGGGGGGGAGGGTGAGGGGGTGCGAAACAAAGGAAATAAAATAAAAAGGCGACTTTCAAGAATTGCATAGTGGTCGAAAAAGACAAATGAGAAAACGGAATACTGATGCGTGGTTGCCGTGGGGGGGGGGGAGGGGGGGAATCTGATATCAGATTTGCGGTATATCATAACTCTCCCACGTAAATTTACCTCTCTAACCGGATTGAGCATATTATAATACAGAGCATCCCACACCCAACTGCCGGTACTCTACCCTCTAAAGCAAATCTCCCTGCACCGGTACCATTGTGATCGTAAAAAAAAGAAAAGAAAAGAAAAAGAAGAGGGGGAGCTGGAAAAGATACCAGCATAAAGGAAATCATCCCTCCCTCCCTGCAGGATAAATGCAAAATGACACAATGAAGAGAAGAGAATGGATTGAATGTCACAGATTTTGCTATTCTGCAAAAAAAAGAAAAGGCAAAATATGACTCTACAAGGATCTATCTATCTATCTAATCATCTGTGATATCTACAAGTGCCGTATCAATTGATTCAATCAATATAATACCATATCGTGCCATGCCATCATCATTCGTCATTCAACGCACAAAAAGAGATATATTGTATATTAAAAGGGCGGGGAGGGAAGAGGGGGAGAGGGGTATCATATCATAGCACACGTGATCATCAAATACAAATGCCTAATACTACGCCGAATTGATGATGCCCGATATGCCCGAAAAAAGGAAAAGGAAAATGGGGAGTTTGTCTGGACCGCTCCGCCTTTCGAACCAAATTATCATAACAGTGCTAGCTACCCCGCTCACTAATGACCCGTGTATACGGCCTCTTTAGAGAGAACAGCTACTTTCTGCACATCGCCCCTCCCCCCCGGTTAGCCAATCAATCGGTAAGAGGGGCGGACATTCGTCCAATAAATAGATATATACCTTGAAGAACCTCCTCCACTCCAATGGATCGCCTACTGTCTTCGAAAAACTGACTTGCAGTACATCTGGTGCCATCCTCTCGACCATGATATCTCCCTTCAAATGACACTTTCGCTTATCCAATGTCTTGACGGATATCCACGTCTCCGTATTGTTATCATCGTAGTCGGAAGGCTTGAATGCTGGCACCGCGACCCCTAGACGGTGGAGAGCGCTCGCAAGGATGGGCAAGATCTGCCGGAAAGAGTAGGAGGAATAAAAACGTGTCATGCGCTGTGAGGGGCAGACATCCTGGAACTTTTGGGCATTTTGGGTCTTGACCCGGTCAGCACTGTTTCCTGCATCTTGCAGAAGAATATAGGACGGGAGGGTAGGGAAAATACGAGGAAAAATAGAAAGACGGAGAGAAAAACTTACAAGAGACAGCGGGAGCGAGGGCTGAGGTGCGAATTGGCTCATGGTGGGATCTTCGGCCAAGCTAGCCCAGAAATCTTGAGAGCTGAAATCCTGTGGTATT
The DNA here is from genome assembly GCA_003070745.1 of Tuber borchii. Taxonomy (NCBI): domain Eukaryota; kingdom Fungi; phylum Ascomycota; class Pezizomycetes; order Pezizales; family Tuberaceae; genus Tuber; species Tuber borchii. The sequence continues at coordinate 24,571 of NESQ01000322.1, read as the reverse complement.
CCCAAAGGTTGTGAGGAAGACTGCCACGATCTCTCCCACTCGAAGGCAACATCCGTAATCGGAGCCTCCGGCTGCGTTGACGATAATCTGCTGAAATCGTCACTAACGGAATGAGACACTCCTTGACTAGCTGGCACGTCGTTAAAGTTGACATGTAAGCCTTCCATCAACTGCGTTGCCAAATTCACGCTGTTAATGCAAGATCCGTCCTTCGTGAGATGAGGATTCTCACTAAATCCATAGCATCAGCCAATACCCAAGGGAAACGTTATTTTTTTTGATTTTTTTAGAAGAAAAGGAATGAAAAAAAGAAACAGGGAAGGAGAAAGGGAAAGGAAATTTTGAACGCACCGTGTAAACCACGGATGGCGCCGAATTTCCTCAAATGTGAACCTCTTGAGAGAGTCCAATCTCATCATGCCCCGGAGCAGAGCTATTACAGAAAGTCAGCCATGAGAACGGCAAACATCGACCGAACGTTAGATCCAGCCAATGCACAACGAGCACACTAACAAAGGACATCTGGAGAAATGCTTGGCCAAGGATCGTATGTCGGGCGGCCATTGGCTTTCTTGAATTCCTCAAACTCCCACGAGAAGGGGCCAGGCTCATCCCAGGGTGTGTTCCCCACCAATAGCACAAAGAGCAATACACCGCAAGACCAAACATCGACCCGATCCCCCCGATAACTCCCTATTAGCACCTATAAAAACACATGATTCCCCATGAGTTAGCTTCAACAGCTCAAGCTAACATGAAACGGGCAAAAGAGAACAATGGATAGGAACCTCCGGCGCAACGTACGGAGGGGATCCGCAGACGTTTGAAGTAGACTTGTATGAACCCTTATAGCTAAAGACCGTGGCAAGACCAAAGTCAGCAATTTTTAAATTCCCACGATCGTCTAGTAGTATATTCTCCGGTTTGATGTCTATAAATTCCTCCAATTAGTGAAGGGAAAAAAGGTACAATTGTCCAGCAGAGAGTGTTCCCACCTCTATGAGCAATCCCCTGCCCATGAATATACGAAACTCCCGCAACTAACTGCGTAAAGTAAAAGTGACAGATATCTTCAGCAACGCCGACGTCCGGTTCAATCTTGTCAAACAAATCCCCACCCGAGGCAAACTCCATCCCAATCCAAGTCCATACCTCATCCTCTCCGCAATCATAAAATTGTATGAGGTTCGGATGGTACCCACAATGCCTGTGAAGGCTGACCTCCGCCGTAATCTGTCGTGGCGTGATCTTTCCCCGCTCAATTGCGTACCGCTTGTGTATGAACTTCACCGCAAACACTTCACCGGTTTGGGGCACTCGGCCTTTCTTGACCCTACCGGGGAGTTAGTTGGCTAGATGGATTGAGGGGAAAGGAAAACTAACGAAGCATAAGCCCCGCGGCCAATGGTTTTAGAAATGATTTCAAAGGGGAGATTCTGAGGGAGGGGATCAAGTTGGGAGTGGATTGCTGCCATTGTAGCTGCTCGTTGGTATCCAATTGCAGAGTTTGTGTTGAAGTTAAGAAAATCCTGTTCGCCACGTTTTAAGGGAGAGGGGGGGAAACAGCTAAACGCGTTCCCCTGAGGCCTATAAACAAGCACTTTCTGGGAAGACGTGTTTTCTCAGGCGGGGGCAGGGGATGTCTTGAAAGAGTCACCCCTCAGTCCTGGAACAGGAATGGTTCATTTCTTTTTTTTTTCCTTTTTCCTTTTTTCTTTTTTTTCCTTTTCCCCGTTTCCTCTTCGGGGTTCAAATTTATATTCTTCCGGTACCGGTAGGGTACCGAAAACAATAACGACACTCGTAAGCGGTATGAAGGTTTGGATGGCGGCCCGATCTTGGTCAAGGGATAATCCTTGCGGCTCCGTTTTGTTGCGTCACTGGGGCCTTTCTTTCCTAGGCAGGTTTAGGGGTAACGGGTATCGTACCGGCACTCTGCAATCACTGCCGGCACAGGGCTTCTGCCGGTACCACTATCACAAGAATGCCGACACTCGAGTACAGTACCGCAAGCACGTTAGCAAGATTAACTATGATACTCGAGTAAACATACCCTGCAGAGTGAGGGTCATTGCGTTTTTTTAGCGGCATATTCCGCCAGACACCGCTGCATAACACCCTGTCTGATATATCCTGCATTCTGGAGGCTGGAGAAACCAAGATTCGAGTGATCCAGTATGATGGCCACTCCTGCTCTACCGGTACGTTACTTTTGTGTTTCACTACCAGGAAGCACACTGACCGAAGCTATGATATTATATTTCAAAGCGCTAAGTTATCCATAGAACTGCAAGTCTTGACCAATAGCACAACCAGAGTGCCGCTATCTCTCTAGTGGCATGATGACTGTGAAAGAATACTGGTATGTAACCGGACCCCGAGTTTTATTTTCCCTCCTTCGACTCCCTCTAAGTCCGGGCAAAGGAGGCGAGACTCAGGGGCCTGGATCACTCGCTGGTGGCGAGCGCAGCAGGCGTAGGATGTAGCAGAGTACTGGCGCAGTATACACCGCTAGCCCCTAATCTGCGGGGATCGGTAGAGTACGTATCATATAATACCACACAACATCCCTCCACCATATTCGCGGATACCAATTGTGGCTGCTACAGTGGCCTACAACACCATACTTGCACCCTACGAGATCGGGTACTGTAAACTACTCGCAATGCTGAAGCGTTCTCCAAAACGACTGCCATTGCATACCACCAACATTTAACCCTTTTGTTTTGATATAGGTAGTATACAATAGCCGTTCTTTTTTTAAAACGCTTCGACATTACGAGTAAACTTGCACACAACAACAGCCACATCCTCATCTATGCCTACAAACACCCACACCACGCACGCACGCACGCACACACACATTCCCACCCGTGATGAGATATCGCAGCAGCTCATTGATACCCCTAACCGAAATATATTAATGATAACAAATTGCGCCTCGAACTTTGTGCCTTCCGTATGATGCTTGCCGCCCGTAAACTCCTAAAAAATTTCCCCCGAGAACACGATGCCTCTCCGTTCTGCATTGCAATAGGAGCGAATGAGGTGAGAACTTGAGAGAGAGAAGAAAAAAAGTGAAGAAAAAAGGTGAGGGAAGATGAAAGAGAAAATAGAAGAGGATGGGATAGAATAGGGGATAGAAGAGGAGGAGGGGGGGGAGGAGGGGAGGAGTGACACTTAGAAATTGAAAATGGCTACAGGTTGAATAAATAGACGTAGTAAAACAAAAGCCAGTGCAGATCCTTCAGCCCACCAATGAGCCTGTGGATCCTGCTGGCAATGATACAGAGCCAGCATTTCGCTTCTTTTCTTTCCTGTAAAGCACGTTAGCTATTCGTCGTATGAGGGGGTTGCGTCGGCATAGAGTCACGAACTTGGCCCATCTTAAACCACATGCATTACAAAGGCTCTTTGGACCCTGAGGACCCTTTCTCCATTCAGGGCTATCTAGGGTGCCGCAGTCCGTGCACACGTACTCGTCCGCAATCTTCTGTTTTTTCTTCTTCTCCGACGTATGGCGACTCTCTTTATCGATGGGAATAGGGACTCCGGCGTCTCCGCGAATAAGTGCTGGCGATGTGTCGCCCGTGCTAATGCCCTTTGACCGCTCCCCCTCTCGGTATCGTAGCCCTGTCAACATCTCGATCGTATCCATGTGAGTAGCACCCTCGAACCTAGCCATCTTATCGCGAATACTGTCAGCTTTTGCATGGTTCGTGGCCTCCATACGGTCCAGGTTTTGCCGGGTGAGGGCTGTATTTGACTGCGTGGGTTTCGCAGGTGGGGGCATAGGGTCAGACGAGTTAGGCGTCGTGGCCATGGGGTTATCGTTGCCTACATTAGAAGCCATGCTGCTACCAGCTGTTCCACTATCTGTCCGGGAGACTGTAGCATGGTGTTGTTGCCTTTGTCGTTGCTGCTGCTGATGATCCTCGAATTCCTCCTTTCTCAGCTCGCTTATCCGCTTTAACAGTCGTTCGTTTTCAATCTTGTGCTCGAGGAAAGAATCCAGCAAAGCCGCGTTCCGTGTTGGGTAAGGCCGGGACATCATGAAGAAGCCTTTGCATACCGATTGAATCGAAGAAGGGCTGAACTGAGGCGCTTCGCCAATGTGCGGATGTCCATTCGTTTCAAATATCGCCCATGTCCCATCGTTCTTCTGAAACCTGTAGAACAATCGCAGAGGTTGGCCGGTAGCGATGGAGCTATTAAACTCTCGAATGAACCTTACCTTATAGTTAGTAACTGACTCCACTATACTCGTAGCGAGAGCAACGTCTAAAACTTACAACGCCGAATCATCTGGATGAATGAACTCGGTGATGAATTTCCCCAATAGCTCCTCCGGGCCAAAGCCGGTTAGCGCTTTGGAGGAAGGTGAAGCGTAGACCATTTTGCCGGTCGGCGAGAGAATGTGTAGAAAATCCTGCAACTCTTCGAGAATGCGCTGTGACCAATTCCTCCGTTTCGTGAATTCGGTCAGCGTACTGCCGCCGCCGAGGCTCCCGTATTCAGTCATCATGGATGTTGGAGGGGCAGTCACGGATAGGGGGCCGAATCGATCACCGCCGGTACACAGCTGGGGGTCCACTACCATTCCGTCTTCTCCAGTCATACCCATGGACATGATCACGGAAGCGTCGAGCATTGGGTTGTTGTTTGGGTCTCCCATGATGGCCTGTTGGGCGGCTAGGGGGGAAATCTGCATGTTCTGGAGTTGTCCATTGACGCCGTTGACGAGAGGCATGCCGCCTGCGTACATGTGGACGCTTCTCATACTTGCGGGAATATTGTAACTTTGGGCGGGTGACGACGACGACGGGTGATTCATCATGATGGGCTTTGGCAGGCTTTAGAAGATTAGAGGGTGGGCGGAAGAGGCGGAGGAGATTGTGGGGAGGTGAAGGATTAAGAGGGAGGGGGAGGGGGACTGTGGTATTGAGGTCGGCAATGTCTACTAATAGCTATTTGGCGGGCGTGAGTGGAGGTAAATGGGGATAAGTAATGAGAAGATAAGGAAGAGAGTGAGAGGGAGGAGGACGAGGACGAGGAGGAGGAGGATGAGAGAAGCAGGGCAAACAGGGAAAGGAAGAAGAGGAGGAAGTTAACAAGTCGACGCGGGGCAGAAGCATGGATGAGATATTGGCTACCTGGCCTACATGTACTGAGTGAATGAGTTGGGTGACGGAGGCACAGTACGAAGGGGGGGGTGACGGTGGAAGGAGGGACATATGGTACTCTACAAGAAGATGGACGAGGCAGGTGGAGAGATAGAATGGAGAATGATTAAGAAAAGTGAGTTAAGTGGTTCAAAAAATGGAGCAACACTGGTCCAGCACACCGCGGCATGTTGACTCGCTATTTCCAGGAAAGCATCCGGGGTGGCGTGCCGCCGTGCTCTCTTTCCCTTTTTTTCCCTTTCTTTTACTTCACCTTTTCCTTCCCCCTCAAAAAGGGTCTTGTGTGTTTTTTTTTCTTCGCCTGCTTCCTGCAGTTTACCTCCTACCATTATTCTCGTTCTCACACTCATGCGCTCAATGATTGATTGATACGAACCGCCTCGTGCTTTTGGGTGACCAGCAACCGAGAAAAGGGCGGCGAGAGAAGAGGAGAGAGAGCGAGAGGGGGGGGGAGGGGAAGACATACGGAGAGGGGGGATTGAATGAGTTGAGTGAATGAATGGATGAGTGAGGGGGTATGGTTCTCTCTCATGTCACTTTTTTATTTTATTTTTTTCCTTCCCCCCAGCATCCAATCCCGATATCTTTCCATAGCTGTATGTCAGTTTTCCCTGTCCAGTCAACGCATATCCGTTTGGCTATGTACCGGTAGTGGAAGTATGGTATCATAAGAAAAATAGTTATGATACCTGACCGTTGCCCTAACGTTGACTGGCATCCCTTGTTGATTGATTAAACTTTGTTGGACGGGTGAATGTGTGGCTCCGTCAGCCAAGTCAAATCATGGTTGTAAAAATATTGTGTATATTGGATATGGGTTGGCTGTGAATTGACTGTGATAAGTCGCAGTGAAGCGGGAGTCTGCAGAGAGACCTGTGCTACAAATTGCAAAAAGGGAAATGTTAAGCATTGGAATTCGGTAGCGAGTTGTCTATCCCAACAGTCCAACGGGTCTCGAGGAAATTCCGTAATTTTGGGAATTCGCGCCGTTGTCGGCTTCATCACACGATTTCTTCTATCATAGTGTTTATCGACTACTGGTACCGGTACTGGATGATACATTTCATGGGCGGAGGACAAAGGAAGGGGGGGAGGAAGGGTGGTCGGGAGTCGTCCGACCTTTCTACTTGCTAGGAATCAAATCTACAATATCGCAACGTGGTGTGCTGTACAGCACAGTACTGACCAAATTCAGGAACAACATCTGTCCATCCGACAAACAGAACATCTAGAAGGATTTTGAAAACGGCCAGCACCGCGTGTAGCTGTTCATACTGTACCAGTAGGGTACTCGAGTAGATAGATTCAATCTTTCCTTGTTCAAGATTCATTGCTGTATTCGGTTTAGGACTGACACTGCTTCCGTTACCAAAAAAATCCACCCACTCGAATACTGTGCCATCCACCTTCCTCTCGGGCGGGCAAGATTTTTCTTTTTTTCTTTTTTTCTTTTGCATGCAGCCAGCAGATGGGTCGAGAGTAAAATAATAATAATCGACATTGGCGCCCACACAGGAAGGAGCAGTGACGATTGCAACAGCTACTCAATATGAATGGAATAATGGGAAAAAGGAGGGGGAGGAGAGAGAAAAAAGGAAGGGAAAAAAGGAAAAAAGATGAAAGATATGTACCTGTGGTGCTCCTGCTTGTTGCCTGAATAATCACATTTGGATGTTTGCTTGAAGAATTGTGTGACATTCTACGAGGAGATAAATGGGAGACCCTTGTGCTAGTACGTTTTCGTTTTGGCGTATGATATCAAAGGAGCCGTCGCAGGGAGGGGCACCTTTTGCCGTGATTCGTGACACTGTCACACTGCCGTTGAGGATTTGGTGGTGGTTCAACCTGGGACCAACATACCGTATGATGCCTGTATGTAGTCCCACTACCGATACAGCGTCTGTCTTTCCCTCTCCCTACCGTACGCCACTTTTGTGATATGTAACGGAGCTTGGAAATAAACGTCGAAGGGCCCGTCATACATTTTTCCAGTTAGTCCAATTTTTGCCCTCTTTCTCTCTAGTGGGTGTGATAATTAGTCCCAAATTTTGAATCATTCTTGGGTCATTGGTAAGTTGCCAAGACATACCACGTGACTTGGACCGCAAACGCGTTTCCTGGGCTGCAGCTACAGTACGCTAAAGCTCAAAGCCGATCCAAGAGCAACCTCTACAACCCACTGTTGCGTGCGTCAAACAATCAGCTAAAGCAAACAGACCTCTTACACTGTTTCCCCGGGTACATTTTCCTCAGCCCCAATGTGAGTATCGGTCCCATTAGAGAGCTGTTCCGAGCTGTTCCTTTGGCTAACCGCTAGTGTAGGTGTAAGTGCTGAATTTTTCTGGCTCACTTCCTGCGTTTGTATATTGGGAGGATATCGGAATGCTCAGAGCTGATCTTGGCTCGCCTTAGCACGCATTGACAAGCTCGCCATCCTTGGGTACGAGTCCCTCGACCCTATGCGGGCAATTTGTTGTTGGACTAGAGCTGAAAATCTACATTTAGCGTCCGCTCCTTCGATAATACTCGTAGCGAGACTATACAATTCCATGCACCGCTCACCTTGATTGTTGGATACAATGGTTCAGGGAAAACGGTACGCCACCAGCAAGCCCCCAGGGGAGGAAGATGAACAGGTATGTTGGGAAAACGCTGTTTCCTGACGAAGGACAAGCTATAGACAATCATCGAATGTCTCAAATATGCCACCACTGGGGACTTACCGCCTAATAGCAAGGGAGGTGCATTTATCCATGATCCAAAGGTTCTTTACTTCATCCCAACTCTCCGATGCCTACCGTACTGATACGCTTTATTTGAGAAGATGTGTGGCGAGAAAGAGGTTCTCGCTCAGGTGAAACTTTCATTCAAGTCTACAAGTGACGCAAAGATGGTTTGTACCCGTTCCTTACAGCTCACAGTTAAGAAGACGACTCGGCAGCAAAAGACTTTAGAGGGTCAGCTGTTAGTGGTTCGGAACGGTGAGAGATCCACCATAAGCTCGAGATGTGCCGAATTAGATCAGGTTATGCCACAGTATCTCGGAGTATCAAAGGCGGTATTAGAATATGTTATCTTCTGCCACCAGGATGAGAGTCTCTGGCCTTTGAGTGAACCGGCTGTACTGAAGAAGAGGTTTGATGAGATATTTGAGGCTTTGAAGTACACCAAAGCCATCGATAATATTAAAATTTTGAGGAAGAAGCAAAATGAAGAACTGGGGACTCTTAAAGTTTTGCTAGAGCAATATCGAACAGACAAGGATCGAGGTGAACGGGTAACTAGAACGAAATCTTTCCCATGAGCATGCTTGCTTTGCACCCTCAAGTAGCTTGCACAGCTTGGAATTTTCAACTAAGAATTGTTTAGGCAAAACGCCGATCTGATGAACTTCATGACGAGATTGAATCCATGAGAGTTGAGGTGGAAGGGTTGACTCGTCAGATATCGGAAATCGTGGATCAGCAGAAACAGTTGTTCGCCACTGCCAAAGGGTTTGAGGAGACTATAGCTACCCTGAATTCAAAGAAACAAGAGGCCCGTACTATGGAGGCCTACATCGATGAGATTTCGCGGCATCTTACCCACTTTGAGGAGTCGGATGCAGAATTGGAGAGAATGCAGCACGAGTATGGGAAGCGAATGAATACCTATCAGGAGCATATTGAAGCTAAGAGAGCCAAGCATACCGAAGTGGGCCGTGATCTCGACCGGGCTAGGAGACGCCTTGGAGAAAAGCTCACGGAGGAGGGTCGTATTCAGGCTGAACAAACTGTTAGCGCTTGCGTTAGTGATATTTTATGATGCACTTGAGCTAATTTGTTCTAGGCCTTTGAAGCACAACTTGTTGAGCGTGAGAAGTTGATTAAGGAAATTAGCCGGCGACATGGAATTAGAGGATTTGATAGCCAACTCGATGATTCCCAAATTAGAGAATTCATAGACAAAGTTTCTAAGATGTCCCGTGATCAGAGCTTGACCCTGGAGCGTATCAAGGTACACTATGCCCCTCGAGGCAATTTCGCTTCGCAGCCTCCGGCCTCTGATATCGCCATTATACATGTTCTATTGCTGACTGATGTAGCGTGAAAATGCTGAGGAGATAAGAGGGGCACAAGAGGTGCTGAATGAAATTATCAATAAGCGCAGGTCTCTAGCTGGGCTTAAGGACCACCACCAGTCTTCTAGGAAATCGTTGGACGATACATTAATAGCTCTACAACAAGAATTGGACAATATAGATGTGAACGAGGGCCAGGAGGCTATTTTGAAGTCACATCTCCAAGACAAAGAACAGCAACATGCATCTGCGGAACAATCTTTCAGAAATTCTCGTTTCGATGAGAGCATTAGGGCCGAAAACTCAAAACTCAAGGGTATCGAGGAAGAGTTGGAGAGTGTCACTGCTGAACTTGCAAAGGGAACTAAGCAGGCTGATGAACGAGCCAGATTGGGATTCTTGAAGAAGGAGTTGGAAACAAGAAGGATGGCATTGGAGACCATGTAAAACATCTAGCCTTTTCTTTTCTTTTTTCGTCGTCGGTGGCTAGAGTACGCGAATACACTAACATATCACAGGTCTGTGGCAAACAAAGATAAAATTGACCGAGTAGTTAATCAGCCCTGGACTGCAGGTACCGTGGAAAACCAACTCCAACGGGTCTTGAGGTACTATTTTCTCAGTTTATTTAAGTGGATTATGTTTCTAATAGCCATAGTGACCGGGAGCATGAGCTTATGGAAGCAACGAGCCTTCGTGATGGTGTTAATCAGGAGTTAGGGCATATTGAGACTAGAATTAATATTGCCAAGGACGGAATCAGGACGAAGAAACTCGAAGTTTCGAGTAAGTGTGGCAATAGCTGTTTTATCCCCCAGCCTGCTAAATGTTCTTAGAGTGCGAGAGGGAGGTCCGGGCAGCATATGATGCGGAAGAACAAGAAGACATTCGTCAATATCCCGGAGTTGCAGAAGAGGTGGAGAAAAACTTGGCCGAGGCACGAACGTTGGTGGCCCCCGACTGCGGTGGTTTGTGTTTTTATTTTTATCTTTTGGCTAACCATCTCACTAGACGTTTGGAGCAAGTTGGTTTCTACAAGCAATACTTTGAGACAGCAGTGAAAACGTTACAGGAGCACGGTTCGTGTGTTCTATGCAGGAGAAACTTTGAGAGCGCCCTTGAGAAAAAGAGTTTCCAGGAATTGGTAAATCACAAACGAACTGGCCATAATATTTACAGAGTGAAACTAATTGAGATGGCCTCTAGGTTACCACACGCTTGCAATCAGTGATGACAGCAAACACAGAGGATATAATTCGTGACTTAGAAGAAGACTTAAAGCACATAAAGGACGCTGCACCAAGCTTTGACTCTTGGAAGCGCTTGACAGAGATTGAACTCCCAAAGCTCGAGACAGATCTTCAGAAGTTGAATCAGGCCAAGGAATTGCTTTTGGAGGAATACAATCAGGTAAGTGACTGCAACGCCGTATATATTAAGCATGTAACACCCAGCGGCTAATTTATTTCTAGCATGAGAAAAAAGTCATAGAGAAGACAGATAGAAAATTCGAAGTTGAATCACTCAGGGCTCCGGTGGCTGAGATTGTCAAGTACATGCGGGAAATCTCCAGCTATGAAAAGCAAGTTGAGGATGCTTCACGTCTCCTGCAAGAACTGGGGGGCTCACGCACAATTGAGGAAATGCAAAATGAGATGCAGCGCTTGAATGATGAAGCTAAAGTTGTCAAAAGAAGAATCAATGTGCTTATCGCTGACAAGGAGACTGCGCGCCACTCGATTACCCTTCTTGACGGCCAAGTTAGGGATCTTCGGATGAAATTTGGTGAATTGAACTTCAAAATTAGCAAAGCTCAAGATCTCGTGAAGCGGATTGAATCTCATAAGCAGGAGGCATTCATGCATGCTACTGCTATTGGGGAGATAGACCAGAAGATCAGAGAGCTGGCCCCCAAGATACAACGAGCAGAAGCTAAAGCTCAAGCAATATCGAATGATGGGGCCGAGAAGGAAAATCGGCACCAACGGGATGCGATGAAACTCGCCGAGAGTGAAATGCAATTGAGAGGGGCTGAACACGGTATTGGCAGTTATCTTAACCGTGGAGGGCCAGAGCAATTAGATCGGTGCCGCCGCCAAGTGCAGACATTGCAAGCCGAGGTCAAAAAGTATGAGGCCGAAGTTGCGAGCATTCGGGATGAAGTGAATAATCTTGAGCTCGAAGCGGGGACTGCAACGTCGACTGAGCGGAGTATCCACGAGAACCTCCGGTTCCGGAAGAATAGGAGGGATTTGGAGAAGTTGAATGTGGAAATCCAGGAGTTGGAGGATAAAAACGCTGAGGCCGAGCGTCACCGTTTCCAGAGGAATACCGAGATGCTTTCTGATAAACATATGAGGCTGTCGTCTGAAAAATCAGCGAAAGCGGGAGAAATGGGGTCCAAAGACAAGCAGCTCGAACAACTCATTGCCGACTACGAAACTGACTACGCTGATGCTAAGCAGAAGTATAAAGAAACGTTGGCCAAGGTCCAAACTACGACGGGAGCTACTAATGATCTTGCGAAATACGGTGCCGCGTTGGATAAGTATGCTTTTATTCTAGGTTCTTGAGTGAATTTACTAACTCCTGTTAGGGCTATCATGAGGTATCACAGTTTGAAAATGGAAGAGATCAATCGCATCATCGAGGAGCTATGGAAATCCACCTACCGGGGAACAGACGTAGATACAATACTTATAAGGTCTGATAACGAGAACGCCAAGGGCAATCGTTCTTACAACTATAGGGTATTCTACGCCTCCTATTCCTAGGAAGATGGCTAACTGGTAGAGTAGGTCTGTATGGTAAAGCAGGACGCCGAAATGGACATGCGAGGACGTTGCAGCGCTGGTCAAAAGGTTTTGGCAAGTATTATTATCCGCTTAGCACTAGCTGAGTGCTTTGGCATAAACTGCGGTGTACGCCTTTTCCCGTTCTCTCCTCTGCTCCCTAAGTATAGTAGTGGATCTACTAACCCTACCTTAGCTCATCGCCCTCGATGAACCCACCACAAACCTTGATAGTGACAACATTAGATCGCTGGCCAAGAGTCTGCACGAGATAATCCAGACTCGTCAGGCACAGTCTAATTTTCAATTGATTGTGACTCCCCTCCCCCTTGTCGTGTATAGGGTTATTGGGCCGGGCTGACGCTATCTGGGGAATAAAAGGTCATTACCCACGACGAAGACTTTTTGAAAGAAATGCAGTGCCAGGATTACTGCGATCATTATTATCGGATTTCTAGGAATGATAGGCAGAAGTCTATCATTGAGAGGCAGTCTATTGCTGAAGTTATCTGATGACTTATGTTTTTCTGTCTGGAGGGGCTTTGTGATGTAACAGTATTATGAGATTGTTCAAAACACGATTGAATTCTGGGCAGGGGCTATTAAGGGTGATCTGTGTGGGGCTGGCTATGTGATTTGGCGCTATTCCCACGGAGCGCATTGTAGCAAGTGGTGGGTAGCAATAATGCTCCAGGCGGTAGATCGACACTGGAATCACTCAGGAAAACCGCTGTTTTGTTAGTTGGGTGAAGTTAATGGATTAGAACGACAATTAAAACTACAGCACCTTTGGCCCATCACAGGTTCGGGTTGTGATTTAGGGGTGCTGTGGTTTTGGGTTTAGCATGTGATCTAAGATCAGCTAGATCTCGTTTTCAAAATTTCATCGGATTTCCTACTAGGCTGCACAGTACTTCCGCTGACGGCCCATGACAGGAGCCTGACGAGAATATAGCACGCTCAGAACACCTATTTTTTCTGTCTGATCATATCGGGAATGTGTGAATCTTTTCAAAGAGTGGGGGAGAGATTAGGCAGGTTTTTTTGAGACAGTAGGCCGTTTTCACGTTTTGTCAAAAAGACATCAGATCCTAAAGAGATTTAGATGAAAGACACATTTTTGGCATACATTACGGTATGGTATTTCTGTGGAATTTTTTCAATTTTTTCCAATTTTTTCATTTCCTTTATGGTTTATTGGCGAGTAAATGACTGCGTTTGAAAGAATTCTTCTCAATCATGGCATAGTACTGTACCGGGGCCTTCCATCCCGGCCCCGTCCGCCGGGGGAGGTATGCAGCATAAGAGCTCTAATCACCGCTCTTGTCAGGCTGTTTTTTTTAATATTATACTAGGAAGGGAAGGGGAATCAGAGATATTATATACCTCAGCCTGAGTTCGGGGATCGATGGTATTAATAGATATAAAAAAGAAGGGCTTTTGCTTAGTAAATATGTTATCATATCAATGATACGTAGTAAAGTTACGTTATTATACTACTTGCGAGATTCAAATGTTTAGAGGGGATTTACAATTTTCTTGTCTTCAGGGGTTTGGGATTCAAGAGCTGTGTGCAGTTGGGGGGTTTGATGATCGTGTTGGAAAGTATTATATCACTGGACTGGTGAGCACGGGGGGGAATTGTGAGAAGCGAGGAGATGTTTCTTTTTGGTTAAGGTTAAGGTTAGATGGAGGGTGCGGAAGCAAATAGGAGAAGATAACTTTGATGAAGGCTAACATATAGAAGGTGATTTTCGTTGGACACGTAATCACGATTTTTTTTTTTCAACAGATTGAAGGCTGGGGTGGGGGGGGGGTCCGGTGCTGAGTAGTGATATGGGCTATAAAGTTAATATGTGCATTGTTCCTGGGCCACTAGCGAAGGCGAGACGAAGGAGTGGTGGGGCGGAAGGGTTGACTACTGTGAGCACCTCCTTCTCCCTCGGAATTTTAATGATAATATATGAGGCTTTGTTTGTTGGATGGGGTGGTTACTGCGACTTTGGCTGTATAGTTTGCACCTGGGGAATAGCAGTGCGCACCTTTCGTTCACGTTCAAAGAGATGCAATCTGACATGATCGCCCTGACCATATCGAGCGGGGCGCGTCCGGATTCAGCACTTTCGGTGTCGATTCACTTTCCCGGTTGTCTTGCTAGCTTCTTGGTTAGTCTTTTTTTTTATAATAATATTTGGGCATTGGTTAAGGGACGCATTTAGTCCGTTGAATGTTGGGTCACCGAACAGCTAGCACCATCTGCCCCTACGGTATCCTACTCCATCTCCCTTCCCACTTCCTACTATTTTACATATTGCGACTACCACGACCTCCCCACTCATCCCCCCGCGAACAAGAAACACTGGGGAGGAGAAATTTCAACGGTAGGGCAGAGAGCTTCTATGGGGCCTACTGGGGGGTGTAGTGTTTGGTTTGCTAGGCTTTGCCGTGGCTTAGAAAGTGGGCGCGCGAACAAAACCTGTCTGGAATGCTTGGTGCAACCGGTTTATGTTGGCGCCTTCATGGGTGGTCACTCGAAGCCACTCTTAGCGCCGATCAGGGCCTTTCTTTATGTTTTCAAACGATTCGTCCAAGTCTTTATCCCATTTCCGATCGACATCCTACTTGGGGACTAGGGTGGTGGTATCGTAATACTCGTTCTTCTTTTTCTTTTGTTCGGTACGGCCGATGCCTTTGTTCGGCGACTGGCCCCTGAGGGTGTCCTGAAAAGTCGGTGTGGATGGCGAGCCAAAATAAACTCGACTATTTCCTGTTCACAAATAGCTGGCCTATTTGCCTTCCCGCAATTTACCACACTATATCCGAGTAATTACTTCAACCTCGATTATATTTTCTACCATGATTTCCGAAACGATATATCGGCGGATGGCCTTGTCTCGAGAATGTGGACTTTAGTCTTAGAACTACCGTGCTCTGGCAGTGGCTGTTAGGGAATCGCCTTCGAGCTGGCATAGAGGAGTTCGTTTGGTAGGTTAGGAGGGAATTGACGGGTTAGCGGTAAGGTCGCGGGTGGGGTGTGATAAATAGGTCTTCGATTTGTGATCGGAGGTGGAGGGTTTTGGGCGATAGAGATGCTCTGATGCCCTACTATGGGTTATTTGCGTAGGAGACTGTTATCCCTATAACTGTTAAACCCTTATTCTACTGGTGAAGCGGGACTGCTGTGGGGGAATATTAGTGGGTGGACCGGAGACGGTGGGAATAAAACTCCCCCCAAGAGCTCCACCTCCTCAAGCTCGACACACCCTCCAACGTCAAGACAGAAACACAACGACAAACAGAACGGCTTTACAGGCTAGAGTTCTGTCATCGACCATAACTTGCAAAAGTTTTCCGAGATGTCAAAAAGGAAGAAAGTCGAGATGGCCGCAAGACGTGTTGCTTGTGATGAAGTTCCCGACCAAGAATATCCGGTATGTATTTACCTCACACGAAAGATATTACAAGATCACTTCTTTGGTTTAGCTACTAAATTGTTAAAGCTTGAGGATTATATCCCAAGTTCAGATAGGTCTACGCCTGTTCCAACGATGGACGATAATAGATGGGAGCAATTGATTAATAAAGAACGCCCTATCAACGCCGACATGTCCAGACATACAATTCCACAAGCACTCAAAGAATTGATGTCTGAGAGATTGGTAAGTGGAGCTACGCTCGATAAAGTCTGCGAGATGTTTAATATGATTAATAGTTAATTGATGACTATAATGGGAAGTTGCATTATTTTTGGGCATATATGTTTTTCTACCACTGGCATTTCAGTGAAGAGGAGCGTTGCGAGATGTTCAAAAAGATTGAGCCAAGCGGGTTCCTCACCCCACAGTGGATTCAGAACCCTGATAGTCTGAGAGGATGGTTCGATAGGGTCTATAATAAATTTACTGTTTGGATTTGGGAAAAAGTTAAGCTCTATGGGGAGATGTATCTCAAATCTGAAGAAGGAACTCATTGGGAGACCAATTTCAATAAAGCAAGGTAAGAACCAAATATGAGGAGATGAAATTTTTTTATTAACCTGAACTACAGCGAGAATTCTGGGAAGAAATCAAAGCCAGAAATCATGAACGGGATTCTGTTTGGTATCTTGGAACTGCAGGAGGTGTTTTCTCCTCTCCTAGAGATATGCGAACGCACAAAGAGCAGATTTGGTTGTGGATATTGGATCTCGGAGAGTAACAACGGAAGCTGGTGGGCAGAGCGTCTTAAACAAAAGTTTATACAAGCTGTTGCCATTTACGTGGTTGGGCAAACTGAAGCTCCAGGATCTCAAACCGACAGGCTAATGATCGAGGCACTGCGGAAGTGTTCGCCTCTTCCACCTCCTAGACAAGGCATAAGACCACCAGCCATGAGCCCAGGTGAGATGAATTGGCCTAGTATGGACCGGCCGTTTGACGAACTCGAAGCCTTTAATTTCGTTGGGCTTCTTGAAGAAAGCGGACCCTGTAGCACTTCGGAGAATAATGAGTATTTATCGACTCTTCCTAGCCAAGTGTTAGATGAGGAAGCTCCTGAAGAGTTGCGCTCAACCTATTCCCACAAAGCCGCTCTTAGTATTAACTCAACCTTACCTGAGGAAAGTGGTGATACTGATGTCCAATCCTCTGAGACGATAACAGCTCCCTTACAACCAGATTATTTGTCTAAAATTCTCAACTATATAATATCTACCAAGAATCGAGAAGGGGTGACAAAGGAAGTGAAAAAGCTACGGGGGAATGCTCCGGAGAGTCTGGCCGGCCAATCCATCAAGAAAAGCGTTGAAGAGATGTATACACAATCCCCTAAGGAAGTGGAGGAAAAGCCTTCCTCATCGCCGGAAGATAGATTGATATGGCTAATGAGCACCTCCGGAGGAACACAGCCTACTCAGACTATAGACAAAGAGGAGATGGAGGAGGAGGTGGCAGATAACCTATCTGGAAACAAGAGCGAGTGCTCCTATGGCTCTACCAGGACTAGTGTAGACACCTATTATGGGCCAGAAGTAATAGCTCTGCATAATAGGCTGAGGGAGATGGCTAGGAATAGAGAGGAAGTTGAGAAGCATAAAAGCCATGGCAATGATCAATCAAACGGGAACTTGAAGGAAAAAGCGAGAGAGCCTGAAGCGTGGTTTCCAAGTTCTGCGGGGAGAAAGCATGAACAACAGAAGAAGTCAGTCAACCAGAGAGGAGGGGAATTGCCCAGCGAGGGGAGAGCTAGAAGGCAGGCCGAGGCGATATCTAACTTAGATTGGTTTCCAGCTCTATCGGGTACTCCTCTCTTACCTAACAATGGGAGAGCTAAAGAGCAGGTTGAGGCAACACCTGGCTTAGCTGGAGGGAGAGGCTTCCCAGCTCCATCGGGCTCTTCTCACTTGGCTAAGGAGGGGAGAACTAAAGAGTGGGTTGAGGCAACATTTAGCTTGGCTGGAGGGAGAGGCTTCCCAGCTCCATCGGGCCCTTCTGACTTGGCTAAGGAGGGGAGAGCTAAAGAGCAGGTTGAGGCAACACCTGGCTTAGCTGGAAGGAGAGGCTTCCCAGCTCCATCAGGCTCTTCTCACTTGGCTAAAGAGGGGAGAGCTAAAGAGCAGGTTGAGGCAACATCTAGCCTAGCTAGAGGAAGAGGCTTCCCAGCTCCATCGGGCCCTTCTCACTTGGCTAAGAACGGGAAAGCCAAAGAGCAGGTTGAGGCAATATCTAGCCTAGCTGGAGGGAGAGGCTTTCCAGCTCCATCGGGCCCTTCTCACTCGGCTAAGGAGGGGAGAGCTAAAGAGCAGGTTGAGGCAACACCTGGCTTAGCTGGAGGGAGAGGCTTCCCAGCTCAATCGGGCCCTGCTCACTTGGCTAAGGAGGGGAGAGATAAAGAGCAGGTTGAGGCAACCTCTACTGGCTTAGCTGGAGCAAGTAATTTCCCAGATCGACCGGATCCTTCGCACACCGTACCACAGGCACAGCAAGCAATCGAGGGTCTGAAATTTGCCCATAATCGCCGATCAGCTGGAAGGACTGAGAACAATCAACGGCCTTTCCCTTTCTTTAATCCGGATATCGACCCAGTTACAGGCCTTGATGTTACACACAAAAACCAGAAGTTTAAGGACAGACAATATTACTAGGTACAAATCCCAACTCTACTACAAGATGCAGAGAATGTTTGAACTAATTGGCTGTAGGAGACTGAGGTAGAATGGTGTACACTGGGAGGCTATAGGGATGTTACGGGTGGCATATCTGATAGGTGTCTGCTGAGTTGGGAGAGTACGGCAGTAGCTAGTATGAAGTGTGTATTCATAACATTCTAATAAAAACGTTTTATAAATTCTCTTTGGCCGTTGTAAGAATTTGACAAAGGTGAGTATGATTAATAGTTCCCGGATTGATAGTAGAGGAAATTTTTTTAAAAAATTCCCCGCCCGCCCGCGCATCGAAGGGAGGGTGAGAACAAAAGTGAAAAAAAAAAAGCGAAAAAATTATGAAGACAGATGAGGGGAAAAAACAAAAATGAACAAAAGAGTGGAAAAAACAAAAACAAATAGAAGAAAACTTTTTTGTAAAGCTGGTTAAGTCTAGTGGTTGGACTAGACAAAGGAATAAGATTGCAAGAGGAGCAGGAAAAGGTTCTATCAAACTGGATATTTACAGCTATAATTGAAGCAAACGAAATTCACTAGATATGTCGGGATCTGTCGGTCCTAGGCAAATCCAAGTTGTTCTATAAGACGATCTTGGTCAGATTCAGAATCGGTCAATAATGTTACCTGACAGTTACTTAAAGAAATTGTAGATTGATATAGTTTCTAACTTAAAGTTCTATTCCTAGTAATGGTCCAAGAACTATGAAGCTCAATACAGTTTGCGGGTATACGTTACTACTAATTTATCACGTTATACTGATGCAGCATCACAGTAACCCTTACGTACAAAACTATCGCACTTTTGATTAGCAAGGCGGTCCCGCCTCTCCTCTTCCGGAACTATAATTCACCCGACTGCTAACCCTAGGTATTAGAAAATGGATTTGTGTGCTAGGGAGCTCCGGAATCTATCCCAGAACCGTTCAAGTTGCAGGATCTGAAACAGCAAAAAGTCCTCCTCCCAGCCCCACTTTTGTTTTACCGTGTGACTACACACCGCAGCACTTTTTAGAATTAAAATATCTATCTATCGGACGCTAGTATCCGTGATAGCTTCGAGAGTGGTTTTGACGTCTTCGAGGATTCTGGAGGCGCCTCCCTATGTTTCAAGCAGCGTCTCCGTCAATTATTGGCACTTTTGCCGGATACAAACTAATGGTGTACCGGTATCGCATTTCCGGGGTTGTGGCCTGCTCCCTGATGAGGCGACTAATTGATGTATGGGATATCCGATTTCCCGGGAGGCAGTTTTTTTTCTGGCGGTTTAGAACATATTTGCGAAAGGATCTGTGGGAATATGCAATAGCGCGCATATTAGCGGAAGCGGTGGTGGCAGATAGGCAGGAGATAGTTTATTTGGTGAGGACTTATGTGATACAAGAGGTATCGAATGACAGGAAGGAATAACAGACCGGCTATTTGTGCGGAGTCGCCCTTCACGCATTCTCTCGTACACCTTGGTTAACGATAGGATAAAGTAAGGGGTACGAGAGTAATTGGAAGAGCTGGAGGAGTAGGAGATGCTATCCCTAGCTGGGGCCTGAGTTGGAAATGAATGTGAGCATTTGAGGGAAGCGTTTGGGGGTATGGAGAAATCCTGTGATCTACGTACTGGGTCTGCCCGTATCGAGTGATTCTGCATGATGCTAATCCCGGGGTGGACTAGGGGGGATTGGGAGCCATTCGGCATCTGGGAGCTGAGCTGGAAGTGCGGTGATGTCCTCCTGGACAATAAGAGAGATCCCGTAAGAGAGTAGAGAGGTGGAGGTAAAGTAAAAGCATTTCTTGCCTAACACGATCGACATGATTCCGGACAGACGCAGCTGGATGACGCGGGCCCAGACGTACCAACCTTCCTCCCTCTAAACTCTCCTACCTACTGCTTTCTCATGACACTCACCCACAAATACTCCCCGGGGCACCACCATCAATCGAAATAAAATCTGCAATCAAAAACACTCCGCCCCACTAAAAGAATGGGACAAAAACACTCAAGCCAGCAACAACGACCCTCCCAATGCATACGACCACGGTGTGCACTAGCTGCGTCCCGCCAAAGAGCCCTCAAACATTTACATTACCAGAGTAACGTGGAGCGCTTGCGCCGCGGTGGACCCTGGGGACAAGTTAGCTGTGGGTATAGCCCGGAGCAGGTTCGTCAGTGGCGGCGAGGGTTTCTACCGGGACAGATACCGGCATGTAGGGGGGGATTCGTGTACGATCGGAGGACTGCAGGATTAGGAAGACGGAAGTATGCGGTGCTTTGGGGAGCTGGGGATACAGAGCCTAGAGGGAGAGTTTGGCAGTTTGACGTGGAGGTAGAGGAGGATGGGGAGAGGGATAGTTATTGATCGTGTTTCTTGTCTGTTTTTTTGGGGAGGGGGTTCAAGTCTTGTATTGTGTGCTGCATCGTGTTAATACAGCGTAGTGTCATGAACTCATGGCCGGGGTAACTTTGAATCATTATTGAGTGGGTTTTATTAAACTAGGAAGGTCCAACTGCTTGGAAACAGAAACTCCTCTTCAAAGATTCGGCGAACCTGCTCTAGCACGAATCGCTCCACCTTGCCTACATTCTTGAGTACCTGTTTTCCCTTCCCCTTTTCCCCGATTTCGCTCTCGACCTTGATCTCTTTCAACAAACTCTTGGTTCGAACCCGAGCAACCTCTTCGCCATCGCCCAGATCGGATGTTTGTTCTTCGTCTATAAAGCAAAAGTGTGCCCGTCGGCGAATATACGCTAGACAGGCCAACCCATCGAATTTACACCCTGTGACTACGAGGCGAACCGGGAGGGCGACGAAATTTGTAATGGGGTATTCGAGAAGTAATTCAGCGGCAAGTTCTAGTCGGATATCACCTGAGTAGCGGACACGAGCCATAATCTGCGTGTCCTCATCCCTGGGTTCGGTCAATCGGGGAATCGCGGGTGAAGACGATCTCCGGGCACGGGAATCTTCAGATGTCGGGGTATGGAGTGGCTCCCGAGAGCTTGATCCAACACTGGGAGGATCGGTGATATTTAGTGAAGATATAAGACCGCCAGAGTCAGCCGTGGACGGTCGTGACGGGATAGAACTGGTAGAAGTAGAACGGGGTTGGCTTTCTGGAGGAGCCGGTGAACTAGACGATTGAAATGCAGATAACGCGGGTGTGTTTGCACCCGTGAACCCAGACGATAGTGCCGAGTGAAAGTAGTGCAAATTCGAGCTACTCCCCCCACGATGAAACAATGGAGTCGTGACACCAGCAACACCCACTCTCCCGGGGAAAGTATCCGGAATGCCGGGCGTAAACGGGCTCCGAAAAGGAATCCCAGTCCTGCCATCCGGAGTATACGGCGGGGGGTTCAATCCTGGTGGAGGGCTTCTCATCCCTCCACTAGCACTACCATCATCCCTTCTCTCCCTCCTCCTCCGCTCCCGCTCAAGCTTGAGTAAATAATCCTGTTCATCCTCACCCCCGGCGTTTGCGCTACTCATATCGGCGGAACCGGAGTCAGAGTACTCGTCATCGTCGTCTTCATAGAATTCAGGGTAAGGGTCGCAGAGTTCTTTGATCTCGATGTCGGGGGGCACATTGCCAAACGAGAAGGAGTGTACATTGACGGATTTGATAAATTTGGGGAACGGAATGGATTGGAACTTTTCGTGCACAAAAGAGCGGATGTTTTCAGCGTAGCGAGCCCCATCTGGGCCAGATGTGAGGGTTTCCCAGTTAACCTCTATGGACATGATGGGTTGACTTAGGCAGTGTGGATGAGAATGTCATTGGGGGGGTGTGTGGACAGTGGGGTTATCCAGAGTGTAGCGAGAAAGATGACAGCATTCGGAAAGCCTATTCTATTGGCCAATCCTGGGCCCTCCCTTTCGAATACTCTGAGGGTTTCAGCCTTTATGTTGCACACCAACAAGTTACCGTACGGTAACAAATGACATGATCATACAAGTATCATACTTGCAGAATTACTTGTAAATTTGGTCAGCAAGAGCAAACATGAGTAAAGGAGAAAAAAGACAAGGAACAAAGGAGAACCGCAGTCTCAAACTGCAAGAGTATTCAGGGCATTTATGGTTAAGTCCAGTGTTGCTTCTGGTGAGTTCAGAGTTTTCGCCATTTTCCTGCGTTGAACCAAAAGTAAATTTAGCACCAGAATTCATTTAATCAACTTCGACTACCTGTATTTTCAGTGCTGCACTACTCGGTTACCCTGCTTTTGATGTTTAAACTAACATTGGACTGATAAACCCTCCACTGCCCTCAACCAACACACCATTTTCCTGCTCAATCCAACTCCGGCCATCCAACTGAGCAATGGCCGCTCAACCATCCCAAACCAGCATCGATGCGATCGCCAAGGCCGTCTACGAGCAATGTCTACAAGCTCCAAGCGACTACCTCTTCTCGGTTTCAGAACTACAGGACTTGGTCCCTGGGAAAAACAACCTTGAGCTCACACAAAAAGTCCTCAATGAATTATTACGGACCCGCTCGCTCAGCGCTCTTACCCGGGGCTCCCAGACTGTGTTCCGCTCTGTTCCTAAAGACTTCGCGGACAAGTGAGTCACACCCCAGCTTCCGTGCGTGCCGTTGAATGCGCTAATGCGACCGTATTCCCAGGGTTAAAAATATGACTGCGGATGAGGAAATGTTGTACGGGTATATACAGGAGTCGGCGAGGGAAGGGATTTGGACAAAGCAGTTGAAAGTGAAGTCGAATATGCATTCTACAGCGGTTAACAAGGCGTTAAAAGGGTTAGAGAGGAAGAAGTATATCAAATCCATAAAGAGTGTCAATGTAAGTCACTCCTGATTTTTAGTCAAAGGGTGCACCAACTCGAGACATCGATAGCATTGAGCCGCCGCTCAGCCGCGTGTTGGACAAAGCGGGAGGCAAGGTGACGAAAAATGAGGCATTAGTCTCAGGGCTCCACACGGGTTTTTGGTTCGATGAACTCACGGTCACCTTTCGAACCATCACCAGCCCGGCATTTCTACTCCGAAAGAGGCGCATGAACTGAAGCTAACGATTCCGTATAGCACCCAGCGCGCAATATCTACATGCTCTACGAGCTCACGCCATCAATAGAAGTCACTGGAGGCCCTTGGTTCACTGACTCGGAGCTCGACAAAGAGTTCGTCAACGAACTACTAACTGCCATCACCAAGTTCATGATCTCAAAGTCCTTCCCAAAACTACCCACCCGTGGCGCCGTGGGCTCATTCCCTCCTGGCTACACTGGTTATCCAACCCTAAACCAAGTCTATCTCTGGGTCAAGAGTAGTAACCTGACCGAGGTTGACCTCGCAGAGGCCGATATCAGAAGCTTACTCGACGTGCTGGTGTATGACGGAAAAATTGAGCGTGTGGTGGGAGGAACGGCATATCGGGCTGTCAGGAGACCGGATAGCATCAATGGGTTTACTGAGAGTCCTTGTGGAAGATGCCCCGTTTTTACCTTGTGTAAGGAGGGAGGCCCAGTCAGTGCGAGTAATTGCGTCTATTTTGAGGACTGGCTAAACGCCTGAGAGGGCTCATGATTTCGCGTCTCTGCGCCGGCGGACGAGTTGATCTAGGGTTTGACGGTGAACGATTCCCTTGGAGGTCTGTTAATCGGATTAGTATTGCAAAATGGGTGGATTGGGGGAGGGGGGGTTTAGTTTACTGGGGGACGGCAGGTAATCCTCACAATTACAGTTAGATGTGTATCTAAAAAGGGTGTCGGCGTTAGGGTTGCAAAGGATATATTTGGCTGGTTAACCTTGAATAACTATTCCATAGCTTCTTACCTAACCCGTGCTAAAAGTGCCAAGCCTAAGCTCCACATTTCTGGAAACCTTTGCAGTGCGCAAGTGTACTTAGACTGCTTATCCCAAGCACAGCCGCAGCTACACGCGCAATGGCAACTCCTATTATCCCGCAAGAACCATTTCCAATCTACCTCGTCAGCTCCCGCTACTTCCTCTACGACGCCGATGGTAACTCCCTCCGCCCCCATCCACCACCCCGCTAACCCATTAAGTAATTTCTCACGTCCGCCGCACACACCGTATGTCGGGGTGTCTGACCGGCACCCTCCCGCAAATACCGCAACAGAACATATTCCTTGGCCTACCCCTAGAGCTAATGACCGAGGAAGCCCTCTTACTCGTCGAGAAAGGCGCCGGATACATCGTCGATGACGTACGTGCTCATGAGCGCGGCCTACGGGACATGCTAGAAGCCGATAAAAAGGCATATTTGGAGGAGCGGGAGGAGGCTCAGAGGAGGGGTTTTGAGGAGTATGTTAGGAGGGTAGAGGAGAAGAGGGGTGTTTTTGTGCGCGGGGGAGGGAGGAATAATAATGACGAAGGAGGAGAGATGGTGGATGGCGGTGGTGGGCAAACAGCCGAAGGC